>BQNB010000490.1:17964-110680 GCA_026074375.1 Tanacetum coccineum | reverse complement strand
TGCCCGTTTACATTGAACGCTAATTTTTAGCTTACGCGATTTTACTTAATACATGAAATTAAAAGCAAACGCGTACAACGCTAAAAATAAATAGTAGATTTATTGGCGTAGTCAATGACTTGAAAACACGGGGTGTTATAGACTTCCCCCATTAAACGAGCCTTGTCTTCAAGGCTTATGACGCAGCACTTGACGACGGTGCGGTCTTGGTGAAGAGGTGTGGGTATTTCTTCTTGAATTGGTCTTCACGTTCCCATGTGAACTCATGACCTCTCTTGGAGTTCCATCGAACCTTGACAATTGGTACACGGCTTTTCCTTAACCGTTTGTCCTCACGATCCATAATCTCTACAGGTTCCTCAACAAACTGAAGTTTGTCATCAAAATGAAGTCCATCTAACGGAATGGCTATCGGTTCATCGGCATAACACTTCTTCAAATTGGATACATGAAATGTATTGTGAACCCTGCTTAGCTCTTCTGGAAGCTCAAGCTTATAAGCAACCTCTCTAACCTTTTCTAACACCTTGAAAGGTCCAACATACCTAGGGTTTAACTTCCCCCGTTTGCCAAAATGTACGACCCCTTTCCAAGGCGAAACTTTAAGCATAACTTTATCCCCGACTTGGAATTCCATCGGTTTACACTTTAAATCAGCGTAACTCTTTTGTCGATCGCGAGCAGCTTGCATTCTCTGCTTGATTTGAACGATCTTCTCAGTTGTTTTCTTGCACTATTTCTGGACCAGTGAGTTAAACTTCTCCAACCTCGGCCCAACAAACGGGTGAATGACACTTTCGACCGTAAAGTGCTTCAAATGGTGCGCCTTGATGCTAGCGTGATAGCTATTGTTATATGAGAACTCGACTAATGGTAAATGGGTTAACCCAACTCCTTTCCCAAAGTCGAATGCACAAGCCGCACATATCCTTGAGAGTTTGAATAGTCCTCTCGCTTTGTCCGTCTGTTTGTGGATGGTACGCAGTACTCATATCCAGACTGGTACCTAAAGCATTCTAATAACCAGTAGAATTGAGTCAACCTAGGGTCACGATCACAAATAATCGAGAGAGGTATTTCATGCCTCGTGACCACCTCCTTTAGGTACATTCTTGCAAGTTTATCCATCGGATCAGTCTCTCTCATTGGTACAAAATATTGCGGATTTAGTGAGTCGGTCAACAATCACCCAATAGTATCCAAAAGCCAATGTGACGACTTAGGAAGCTTCGTGATGAAATCCATAGTGATATTATCCCACTTCCATTGAGGTATATCAGGTTGTACCAACAATCCTGATGGTCTTTGATGTTCTGCCTTGACCTTAGCACAGGTCAAACACTTGCTAACATAGGTGGCGATGTTGGCTTTCATATTGGGCCACCAATATAGCTTCTTCATATCTTGGTACATCTTGTCGGAACCTAGATGAATATAGTATTTTGACTTGTGGGACTCGTGCAATAATCACGAGACCTCAAGTCGCCATAACAATGGTAAACCACTCCTACCATTGAAGCAAGAGTTCCATCCGCATGCGGTTTTCCAACTTTTTCCTTTCTAACTTTCTCCGGATCCTTAGCATTTTCAAGCAACATGCCTCCAACATCTTCGTTCTTGATGTTCTCTGGTTTTCGTGCTTCAGTCTGAGCATTCAAGATTTGTTTGGGAAGATCCAAGCCAATAGTCATTACTAAGCTGACTCTTAATGGTTGATTCTTCTCTCCTTCCTTGCTAGAGCATCACAACACCTTTTGCCTTTCCCGGGTGATAACGAATCTCACAATCGTAATCACTGAGCAACTCTAACCAACGACGTTGCCTCATGTTCAACTCTTTTTGATTAAGAATGTGTTGTAGACTCTTATGATCATGAACACCGTGCACTTGTTCCATACAGGTATTGCCATCCCAAACATTGAGACAAACACTACTGCTCCAAGTTCTAAATCATGAGTCATATAGTTCTTCTCATGAATCTTCAATTGGCGTGATGCATAAGCAATCACCTTTTCTCTTTGCATTAACACAGCGCCCAAACCTTCTTGAAGCATCTGCGGTATGCTATAAAATCTTTGCTTTCCTTCAGTAAGGCCAGGATTGGTGCACTGCACAACTTTTGCTTCAACAGTTGAAAAGATGCTTCTTGTTTATCACCCCACTCAAACTTGACCTTCTTCTGGGTGAGCTTGGTCATCGGTTTGGCGATCTTCAAAAACCCTTCAATGAATCTTCGATAATACCCAGCAAGACCTAAAAATTGACGAATCTATGTTGGTGACTTAGGAGATGCCCAATCTTTAATGGATCGAACTTGGCAAATCACGTGAATGCCCTCACAATCCAATCACGAGTGACCAAGGGGAAACTGTACTTAGTGAATCCATAAGTTCACACTTTGAAATTTTAGCATACAATTTTCTCTGTTGCTTAAGCAATTCTAAGATTAGCTTAAGGTGCTCTTCGTGTTCTTGCTTGTTCTTTGAATATATCAGAATATCGTCAATAAAGACAATCACGAATTTATCCAAATATGGTTTGCACACCCGATTCATAAGGTCCATGAATACGGCAGGTGCGTTTGTCAAACCAAATGGCATAACTTGAAATTCATAATGGCCGTAACGAGTTCTAAAAGCGGTTTTCGGAATGTCTTCTTCTCGAACCCTCAGTTGGTGATAACCCGACCTTAGGTCGATCTTCGAGTAGACACTCGACCCTTGAAGCTGATCAAATAAATCATCAATTCTTGGGAGCGGATAACGGTTCTTCACCGTTTCGAGAAACAAGGATCATCTGAATGTTTGTCTTTCTTACATGCTCTATTGCCTTTCCATTTAAAAACCCTTCAACCTTACGTACTACATTGCCAAAAGGATTGAGAGTGTGACCAAGAGAGAAGTTATGGCACTTCCTTATGGAATTCTCCTCTCTCGTCTCTATGAGCATGTTTGCACAACTTACCCCCTATGCTCTATTGGATATTCATCATCTGTGGACCATGTCATGATCCCTCTCATCGAAGGGAAGGCACGTAGGACAATGGTTGATGGGAAAAGGCCCCATCCTCAAACTCCCTCAGAATTATCTTGTGAACCCTCTCCCGCTCCTCATCAAGATGAAGAAAATGATTCGGTGGATAATTACACCCTTGATCCGATTGTCTACATAAACCAACTTCCACCCATCCAAGGAGGGGAATCTCTAGAATTCAAGCAAACAAAAGGAATTCTTAAGTGCTTTGGTCATTTCCTCTCCAACCTCAGGAAGAAGAAGTAAGGGTGTGCTAAATGGTGTGAGTACCTTTTATGGGTGTGTTTGGTTTAAACAATTTGGTTCTTGTATTTGCTTAAATATTGTCTCTTCTCGTTCTCTTTATGTTTGAGTATTTGGATGAGTAATTGTAAACTATATTACTAATGCTTATGATTATCTCTATGCTTTTATGTTTCTTGATCATTCTTTATTTCAAAATTTAGGAGTGTTTGGCATTATAAAAATGTGTAGGATATAAGCATTGAATCTTACCCATAGGCTTTTGGGATAATCTAGCATATCCATTTGATCAATAATATAAGTAGAAATCAGGGCTAGAATACATTTGGATCACAACTAGAGTTTTTAAGAATTTAGGAACTAAGGCCGTTGCAGCCGATTCCTTGTGTAGCACTGGCCGGTTCCATCCTAGGAATGGAACCATCCATGCCAGTTCTACATAAGCTATTTACTCATTTTGGGTAGTTTCCTTTTTGATCCAACTTCATAAATAAGTTAGTTGAACCTATTTTAAGGTAACCCAATGTCTGGTTTTTTCTTGTTTGACCTAAAAAGAACTCTAATGATTATATTTAGAGTAAAGTTAGTGAAACTTGCAATTAATTTGTTGCATGCCTTTTGAGTATAAGATATGACTTATCTTGGACTTGTAATCACCACCAAAACATATCTAAGAAACTCAAAATTCCAATCACTCTTCCTCCCTTATCACTCTCAAAATAGTGTCAAGTACATATTCTTCCACCAAGAACCCTCCAACAAAAATGCCTAGAATCAATGTTATTGATATTTCATCAAATGATTCATCTCCTATCCAAAACAACTCCATTCCCACTACTCCCGCACTCACCATCACGCCTCCAATGCTTAGCCAAACACCCCCAACCAAGCTCACCCATTGAGCCTCACCCCTACTTGACTTCAATGGAAGACTTGCCTCCTTGAAGCTCCAATCCACCACCTCCACCACCTTCTCAAGACTTTACCCAAAGACTCCCTCAACCTACTCCTATAGACTTTGAACCATTTTTCCTACCAATCAACCTCTCTAGGATAGGAAGTAGGATGAGTGCTCAAGCCGAGCCACTCTTGAGTTGAGAACAAGTGTTAGAAGAACTTGGTCAATATAAAGACTTCTACGATCACTTTGAAGCCACAATCCAAAACGCACAAAATGTACAAGATAACCTCCTCCCTCCTCTCACTACTACTTCTTTACCAATGCCTCCATCATTCCATTTTACCACCACCTCTACAACTGTCATACCACTATTTAGACCTATAATCTTACCATCAAATACCTTTATTTCTCTTTATCATTCCTTATGGATGGAAGGACCCTCATCCCTTCCTTTAACACAAGAACACTCATTTACCCATTACCAACGAACCAAAACACTCGTTTATAATCTTTAAAATGAAATGAGGTTCATGTTGAACGACATCTTCGAACGTCTCAACCACCTCTCCAACCAAAAACCTTAAGGTGGTGATTGCAAGTTCAAATGACGTTAGGATGTTGGAAGTTTATACTAGTTAGAACTTAATCATGATTTTAGTTTTTATTGATATAGATCAATATTTTTTTTACTTCATGATTAAAATTTTCTTAATATTATATTAGTCTCGTGCTTTATTGTTTTCTTATTTGCTCTTAATCATGGATTTTCTATGTTTCAATGATTGGCTTACTATTCATTTTAGCATATGAAGTGTACTTTTTGAATAAATTGATTCCTGCCAAAATTGGGTCAAGCTGACTATTCTACAGAACAGCCGATTCTCTTCTCTCAAGAAGGCCAGTTCTATCTAACAATAGAACTGGATAGAACCGGATGCATAGAATTAATTTTCCCACTTCTTTTAAATTCTCGTGAATCTTAATCATCTTATTGTACACGTTTCTCCCTATCCAGGAGGAGTTTATCTCTTGATATTGGAATGCATTTCTAACTTATGTCTTTGTAGCATTCTTAATTCATTTTGGATTCCTTGACGTCCCCATTTAGGGGGAGCTTTCGTTAAAGGGGAGCATTACATTTGATTCTTTACGAATCACCATTTGTCCCAACATTCGTCGGTCCTACTCACATCTATCATCTTACATCTTTTGCATTTGATTCTTTACGAATCATAATTAGCTCCTACTCATATTTATTATTTTGCATTGCATCTTTGGGTTAGTTTTTCTTTGACGCTCTTTTTGTTTCGACAAAAAGGGGGAGAAGAAAGTAAAAACTCCAATTTAAAACTTATAAATTTTATACTTTACTTCCAACAACTTAATGTTTTTTCAATAACAAAAGGGGGAGATTGTTAATACAAAGAAATCATAAAAACGTTTTTTTATATTTTACGATCTATCCGTGTTTTGTTGATGACAATCATAAAATTATCGGAAGTAGAAAATAAAGTTTATTAGTTTTAAACCAATAGTTTTCTAACTCGTCTATTATCATTCTTTCATCACTCTCACAATTTGCATCATATATTACCTAGAAACATTTCTTACCAAAACATTCATAATATATTTTGTACAAACCATTTTTAGTAACTTTGCTTAAAACAAATATATTCATTTTTAATGATGTAAAAACTTTGGATTATCTAAGTAAACCTAATAAAGTTTTTCTTAAACATAAATGATCCGTCCTTCTTCTTGACAAACAAGACCGGAGCTCCCCAGGGTGAGGAACTAGGTCTTATAAAGCCTTTGTCAGATAGTTCTTTTAGTTGCTCCGACAACTCTTTCATTTCAGAAGGTGCCAATCGATAAGGCGCCCGAGCTACGGGTGCAGCACCAGGTATCAAATCGATTTGAAATTCCACTTGTCGAGTCGGAGGAAGACCCGGCAAGTCCTCAGGAAATACTTCAGGAAAATCTCGAACTATTGGTACATCCTCAAGTCGCTTCTTCTCTGACTTGTCTTCAACCTCCTTTGTAGTAACATGTGCCAAAAAGACTGGACATCCTTTTAGCATGTATTCTTGTGTTTTGGAGTACGAGATAATGTGCAGACGAGCCTCGTGTCCCCGGTTGCTTCCGTCACCGTGAACAAATAATGTTTCATTTCCCTAGGGGATACGAACAATCTTCTTGGCACACACAATGATTGCTTGGTACTTTGCCAACCAATCCATACCAATTATAGCTTCGAAACTACCAAGTTCCACGGGCATTAAATTTATGTTGAATGGGTGGTTCAGGAGATTTAATGTACAACCCCTAAGGATAGTGTTTAACCCAATTATTCTCCCGTTAGCTAGTTTGACATCATAATAGTGATCTAAGGTAGATGGCGTGATATCAATTTGGGAACTAAATGCAGTGGACACAAAACTCCTATTGGCACCAGTATCAAATAATATAGAAGCATAGCGGTTGTTGAAAAGGAATGTACTCATCACGATGTTAGAGTCTTGGTTTGTCCCTGCATGTCCCACCGCATACACTTTGGCTGGAGCCCTGCCATTACCAACTTGATTTCCATGGTTTTTGTTGTTCTTCAGCTTTGGACATTCCCTCTTGAAGTGTCCTTGAACTCCACACTCGAAGCAAGTAGGTTTCTGGCCTGACCTAGTGCCCCTCTGATTGTTAGCATTGTTGGCATTTCCCGCACTCCTACAGTCACGGGCAAAATGGCCAAATTTGTTGCATTTGTGGCATTTTAGAGCACATGGACCATCGTGGTGATAGTTGCATTTAGCACATAGGGGTTTAGATCCCCCGTATGGCTTCTTTTCACCCATCCCTACAGTATAAGACCTGCCAGTGTTCTGCCTCTTGTTCTATTGTTGTTGGTTTTGATTGTTTCAGGAAGTGTTTTCAAACTTCCTTTTGTTCTCAGCCTGTCTTTCAGCAATGGTGCTGACTTTCTTATCCATTAGTTCAGTGGCCATTTCAACAGCCTCTTGCATGGTTTTCGGCTTTGATGCTACAATATTTCCATGGATCATGTCGGGCAATCCGCCGATGTACCTTTCAATCTTGTCAGACTCCTCAGGAAACATCCTAGCACACAGCAGTGCTAGTTCCTTGAAACGTTGGTTGTACCCTCTCACATCAGTACCCTTCACTTTCAAATTCCACAATTCAGCCTTGAGCTTTTTCATCTCGTTCCTTGGACAGTACTTGTCAGTCATTTTCTTTCTCAGATCGGCCCAAGTCATTGCATATGCAACATCATGACTGACAGTCATAACATGGGAATTCCACCATGTTAGAGCACCTGCTAGAAGAGTACAAGTGGAAAACTTAATCTGATTTTCCACAGAGCAGTTGCTTATGCGGAAAACAGTCTCCATCCTTTCGAACCATTGAGTTAATTCAACAACTCCCTCAGTGCCTTTGAAATATAGAGGTTTTCACTTCATAAAGTCTTGGTAAGTGCACTCTTGAGCAACGCGTTCAGTCCTTCTGCCACCCGTTCCTGAAGTATGCCTGTCGTCGCCATTCCTGTTTGCATCACGTGCTGCTGAAGCGGCAGTGGCACCTTGGTCAATCATTGCCTGAAGTTGGGCATTAGTGACCGATGTGGTGGTGGTTGCTGTTGGGGCTGGGGTTGTTGTGACCGGTGTTGACCTTGTGGCTCGTTTTGGTGCCATTTTCTTCAATCACAAGAAAATACAATACCCGTTAGATTTCATAAAATCATAACCATGACATGACATATACATGATAAATAAAGTGAGATCACATCACACAGTGAAATATACAACTGAATTGTAATCAACAATGATATAACCAAATCGACATTCATTCATAAAAAGTTCGATTACAGATGTGACATAATACAACCATTCCATATATAAATAGGAAAACATACATGAATGGTTCAGATACAAAATGATCATAACGATTAGGTTACAAAATAAACATAACAACCTAAAGCCTTACTAGCCGGGATTGAACCCGTAATACTTAGTAGGCTATATACAAAATGACTAGCCATAACATGATCTAATCTATGAACTGCTACCAGCCTCCTCTGGCAGCTCTGGCTGTGCAGGACCTCCAGCGGGTCCTTGCTGTCCCTATAATGCGATAACCTGTCCCTGTAGTGCTGTCACCTGTCCCTATAGTGTGGTCACCTATCCCTGTAATGACTGCATCACTGTAAATGTTTGTATAAGCTGCTGTTGTCGGGTACAATCAGTTGTCCTCAACTCTCTTATCTCTGCAAATCTCCTATGGTCTGCCTTCAGCATCTCTGAAGTCACAGCCTGTCTCTTGCGATCAGCAGCATGCAACTCTCTAATCTCTGACATCTGACCCAGTACGGTAGTGCGTATTGACATAACCTCTCCGTGGGCAAGATCACTCGCATCCATCAATCGCCTCCAAGCCACTCGGGACAATCTAGCCTCTGTCTCCATCAGATAACGTGTATATGCATGTGCTTGTCTATCCCTAAACAACATATTGAGCTGACCAGCCAATAGTTATCTCTGACTCTGCTCATCGTCTAACCTCGTATAAATCTCATCCGTGTCTTGCCTAACCCTAGTCTCAAATGCTATCATATGTCGACCCAACTCTGTGTAAGTACTAATGGGTGCCCCCTGAAGGGTCTCAACTATCTCGTCCAACGAGTCGGTGATCCCATATCCAACATCTCTCTCCGGATCACGCCTGATCTCCCTATCCATAGTGGCAACAAAGCCATAGTCTGCCCTAAGACCTCCAGCCGATCTAGCAGCAACAGCAGATGAGCTCTCTCCTACCTTGTATCTAGGACCAAGAGCGATACCTAACCTTTTCCGAGGTGGTAAGGTAACCTCGAATTTGTCCTCCCTGCGACTAGTAGAGGGTAGTAGCAATGGTGGTGATGAAGTAGGAACTGATATGGGCAAGGGTGGTGGTATCCCTGATGATAGTGCATTTGATCTGGTAGGGGAGAGTATGAAGGGTGGTGGTAATGGTAGAGAATGGGAAGTAGATGTGGCCTCAGCTCTCAGCTGGATCATAGCAGCTCGATAGCCCAATGAACGAATGGGACTAGGAGGTGGTGATGGAGATAACACAAGTGAGGGTGGTGATAGTGGTAGTGATGGAGATGTAAAGCAGGGATATGGTGGAGAATGTATCCTGGGGAAAGTGGTGAAGACCATGGTAAGAGTGGTGATTGATGGTGGAGTAAATATAGGCGAGAAGTCTGCAACCTCTGCATCAGACCATTACTGGTGTAGGAACTGAGCTGGAATAGAAATCATAGCTGTCAAAGGATATGCAGGGTGTGGTGGTGTGAGGCCGCAGACTTGTCAGTCCCCTCGAACGGCTCAGTCTCCCTCCGCAAGACTGGGGCCTATCAGCAAGCTGGTAAAAGGCCAACTACAGATTCCGGCAGAGCTGGGTGCTCCACTCCTCCACACCTCATCAGCCTCTAAGTCAACATCATCAATCATATCCTCCTCTGATGGCTCACCGCTCGACTCCGTCATCTCCTCCATCACAAGATAGTTAACAGGATCCTCCTCGAGGTCCTCATCGTCATCCTCCTCCGGGTTTGCCTCAGGATTGGACTTCGGGACATAGTCAGGTGACTGAGCAGTGGGTGAGGCATCCTTAGCATATGGCTGATCCTTAGCAACAATCTCATCATCAGCATGCTCTGGGCCTGGAACATAATCTGGCGAAGGTGGTGCCTGCTCTGGCTCCTCAGGGCCAGGCACGTAATCTGGAGAGGGTGGGGCCTGAAGAGCGGCCTCCACTGGGTCCTCTGGCATCTAAGCCAGCTTAAGGTACACGTGATCATCGGCTCTCGGTGATCCTAGAGTTCGAGTAAAACCGTCAAATGGCTGGAAACCTCCGTGTATTTAATCCCCGATTCATCCGAATCTAACAAGACTGAATCTAAAAATTCAAAAATAGCTTATACTAGTATTTAATATAAGACTCTATATAGTAATATACATTTATATATCATAACATGTATATCATATTAATGCCATCTAGTCCACCAACTAATGCAACAAGTATGTATGTCATGAATGTATGCACATATGTATGTCCCGTGTAAAACCCCTTTGTATGAATTCAATGTTTGAAAACGGTTATAGTCCAGCAAAAACATTTGACCTGGTTCTCTATAACCTTGGCTCTTGATACCAATCTGTAACACCCCCAAATTGGGTCGCAGCGGAATAAGGGTCCGGGGCGTGTTACTTCTCAGATCAAAAACACAAGATATATATAGAACGACCAAAAAGTCGTTTTAAAACTGATACATTGGATTTAACAAATGTTTGATACAAATAGCCCGAAGCTTTAACTTGTTCATTGTTATTATTACAAAGATACTGGTTCACAACACATGAGTTTCCCAAAACATAATGCAACCATATCTTTAGCATGACATCCCAAAACAAAATCACCAATGTATCCTTGGCACCTTATGCTTACTGATCTCCTAAAAAACATTGCTTTAAAACGTCAACAATAATGTTGGTGAATTCATAGGTTTGATAAATCATATATTGTAGGACCACAAGATTTCCCAAGTGTATGATAATGCAACAGATGCAGACATCATATAAATGTAATTACGTTGCCCTAAGCTCATGACACTGAAGCTCGACATAAATGAATACCATATAAATGGCCTACATTGCCCATGATGATGTTCTAACCCGCAACATCCTATGTTCGACATGGTATACGTTCGTTTGCCCAGTGATAGCTAATCACCCGAACGGGGGATGCAATCCAAAAGATCTATTACATAACATTTCGTGCTCAACAATCCATAACTGACAGTTCATGATAAAGGGCTCAACGAGGGTATCGCACTTGGCAGAAACACGTAATCATAATGTAAAACTATCCACGTTGTGACAATTTAAAACAATGCATGTTTCTCACCCCAAAAACTTATAAAACAAATCATGTAAAACGTGGGGCTATGAACTCACCTTGAGTGAGCGAATATCAAGTATATCACAAATAATGCGTCACGCAAATCGTCAGATGCAACCTATTTAATTTAAGGTCGTATAAGTACTAATCACATTGGGTAACTACTTACCAAATATCATACTATATAGCTAATCACCATCATCTATTGTTATAGGTAAAATTGTGTTTAAATAAGTTAAACGTTATAATTTCCGTTGTAGTAAAACTGGCGTAACTTTCGCGTTTCAAGTCCATTTCTTGCGTTTCTTATGTCCACGTTTTCGTATTAAGACGAGTTATCAATATTTGACATTTTCATATTTTTAGTCCCCTGATGAACAGTACTTTTTACTGTTCACACCAGTTATAAAGTTATTTTTATAGTTTTAGTTATCGTAAAACCCGTAAACGTCGTATTTTATTCGTTATAGCTCCATTTTTAGCGATTCTTTCGAGCACGTTCTTGTTATTGAAAGTCCTATCTATTTATGAGGTTTACAAAAATATATGTTTCTGTCATGAATAGTAACTTTTATAAAAATAGTTTTATAAAAGTATTTATTGTCGTAAACTCGCGTAATCCGTAACTTCTTTGTTATTTATTGAAAAATTACGTTTATTATCATTTTGGAATCCTAAAAATATGTACAATTTGTGAAAAATACTAAACTTTCTGTTTTAGAAGTATTTTATAATTGGCTTTTATAAAGTTCATTTTATAAAACTAGTATTAACGTAAATCGTATTTTTATCGTTATCTACTGTTAGTAATGCCTTTTTTCAAAGTTTCATACTTTTTGGAAAATCGTAATGAGACGTACTATTTTTATAAAAATATAAAATGGTCAGGTTGTATGTCGAATTAAAACAGAAAGTTTGGATGTCTTTCTTGAATTCATATGTAAACTTTGTTTTTAAACGTTTATAATTTCCGTTGTAGTAAAACTGGCGTAACTTTCGCGTTTCAAGTCCGTTTCTTACGTTTCTTATGTCTACGTTTTCGTATTAAGACGAGTTATCAATAACAAGTCCATAACAACTCTTTTAAACCATAATTTTCTTAAGTATACTTTGTTTACTTGTTTATACATGAATATTTTATACATTAATCAAAAGTGTACAATATCTATACTTCCATTGTATCCTCATTTTAGCATCCATATAACATAAATAAAGTCCATGAAACAAGATTAACAAGTCTTTTGCCTTACTTTTACTTGAAACTTATTAAGTGAACTTTTAAAACCCTAATTTGTATATATCCATTTTTACACTAAATCAACATGGTATAATACTTTTACATCTATTTTAACATGATATCATTAACATCATAACGTTTGTAAATGTGTACAAAATAATGATTACAAGTAAAAACTCTTTTTACATGTTTAAAAGTCCTAAATGGTGAGTTTACTATAAAGAACTAATATATGCATGAAAACTCATGAAATGAAAAGATAAAGGCTTTTAGGTAACCTTATGATGAATGATGATGATGAAAAATATGTGCTAAACCTTTGTTTAGACTTTAAACCCAAGCTTGCACCCTTTAAAACCCTAGATTTCTAAGAAAAACCCTAGCTTCCTTTTCTTGTTTCCACACTTGCAAATGGTTAACCAATGCTTCAAATCATCTTGAGGTATCTTAGATATGATGTGAGATTAGTTTTATGTGTTGAAGAAAAATTTGTATGAATTATTTAGAAGGGGTGTTTGTTGCCATGGGCTATAAGAGAGGAAAAGGAGAGAGTTTTTGATTTGCTAAGTGTTAAGTGTTATGTTTTTCTTATCTCTTACAATGTTTAAGTAATGTACATGTATGACTAGTCAAGGAGACATAGTGAGGGTCTTTAGGAACTCCATGGTCTTGGTCTTTGGTCAAAGAAACAAGATATGTCTAGGTTTAATGGTGTAGTGTAGTACAAAACCAAGTTGCAATTTTTTTTCTTCTTTGTATCAATTGCAACAAATCCTGGACCATAAAGGGATATCAATGAATATATTTATGTAATTTTTATGTATTGGATATAAATGTGGGTATTTGTTGAAGCGTAGAAAAGTTTTGGTGGTTCCGGAAATGCCTAAACGTATTTTATCGCGAAACGAAATCAATTTACGCAACCAATAAAAATAAAATGAAAAAAGTTAATAATTATCCTCAAAATAATTACTTAACACTTGCTTAATGTAAACATTTAATTGTTTGGTGCCCGTTTACATTGAACGCTAATTTTTGGCGTACGCGATTAAACTTAACGTTTACAATTTAAAGCAAACACGTACAATACAAAAGATACATTATGGATTTATTGACGACGTCAATGACCCTAAAACATGGGGTGTTATATTAAGAGTCCTATGCATTATCCTTGTGATATTCCTAGAACATCAGAGTGATATTTAAGTATTCATAGTGACGATGGAAATCCTTCCAAAGCAAACATCATACAAGCTCTGCGGTAGGTGACTTGTGAGATCCTATATGGATCAAACTTGTGACACTGGATATCGATTCAGTCCAGACTATGAATTGACAGTTGTTGAATTTTGAAATGCGTAAAACTCTTGATGTGTTGTAAAATCACTTTAGCAAGTAACACATCGATTGATTTTCAAATCAATTTTTGATTCAATTTGTTAGACAGTAACTCATTGGTTCACTCATACCATTTTGTCTACTTTGAGATGCTCTGGTAATGAGAACGGCCAGTGCAGCTGCGAAACCCTGTCAAGGAGATTCTTCAGAATTCTACCTGATCACAGGAAGTATTTATACTGATTAATAAGGAACCGTGGTTATTGCAACCATATTCAACGAAGTGAAAAAGACACTCTTGTCCATATCTATTGATTATCACTAACCTAAACCTGCAGGTATTCCCGATGGTAGCAGCAGCTAGTCAATGACGAGTCAGATTCATAGCCACATGCTCATACCCGACCGACATATGTAAATACATTATGAAAGCTCAAGTACATGTTTTAAAAGACTTCCACTACTCTGATACCACACGTCTTCCTTGAAGTCACGAAGTGTTAAAGTTAAAGAATTTCAAGAAAGATGATTATACAAACTTTCAAGATGAAAAAGGTATGAGCATGTCGGTCCAAAGGTCACAAGATCACAAGAGAGCAATAATTACAAGATGATGAAAAGAGATGAAGTTTGGATGATGATCTCAAGGAGCTCAAGATTACATACAAGTCAAGCTAAAGGAACAGGCTCAAGCTGAAAGTCAAAAGATCACTACACATTTCACAAGATAAAGATAAAGATAAAGATAAAAGTTCAAGACTACAAGCAAGATGGCTAAGCTTAAGATTTTGTAAAATGGAGTGACCTCCCTTAGGGAAAGATTGTTAGAAATACAAAAAAGTCTCGGTCACTCCTAATATGTATTTCGTAGCTCGTAGTTAGATATTATGTAAAAGTAAGCTATTTGGGACAAATCCATGAGACACTAAGCCCATAATCGGACCTTGTAAGACATATATAAGCCATCTCTATCCCATGGAGAGGGTGTTGGTTCATTTTCATATTACATATTCCTTTCTCTCTCTAAAGTGTCCAACCACTCTTCCTCTCTAGATTTCATTAGTTCATTTCATAGATTGTTGTGTGATTGATATTCTACAATACTACCTTACTTGTGCATTTTCCTAGCAAGGTATCACGTAGACTTACTTGTTTTTTCGTGTAATTCGTCATGCTTCTCGGAAATACATACACATACATCAAAAGTGTGACAAGGCAATAGAGTTAGGAGAAGCATACTAAGGATCATGCATGATTAAGTAAACACTTCTCTTTTATCATACGAATTCTCCATATTAGATTTAGTTTAATTATTAGATAATTAGTTTAAAACAAACCCTCTTCAAACCTGAGATTTAAATTGCTTTTATAAAATATAAAAATACAAAAATATTCTTCTTTCCACCTGTAGACCTTACTTACATTTAGTTTGAACCTTCACACGTTATTCCCCTAGAGAGCAATAACAACCCTCGTGTCTTGCCTATAATACACTACAACGATTAGTTACACTGCCTAGGGAGTTGTAAAACTTAAGTGGAGTTTCACAAACCTCATCACGCAACTTTTCGCGAGCGCTACAACTTAGGACGAGCAACTGAATTCCAGGACGGAATTCCCTTTAACGGGGGAATACCGTAACAACCGCTTGTTTTGAGGACAGTAATTGATAGCAAACATACGACATTTTGACTCTTCTAATTATTTGTTGGTCACTCTTATATGGTCGTGTTATTTTTATTGTTAGAGCTAATTACTAAAATGAGGCAAAAATGACAATAATTCCACTTTTTTTTCATGCGATTTCAACATTACAAATTTATTTATGCGCGAACTCTAGAACTAGCGACTCCATTTAAACGTTGCCTAGTGTCATTCTGTGCGAGGATGTTTTTAGTCTGACTTTTAGGTTTTATCACAAACTGGAAGTGGTTTTGAATGAAAAATTAATAACTTTTGTTTTTTATGAATTGATATTTTTTTCTTATCCGCGACATACACGTGAATACTCGATAAATTTTGTCGTTTTCATAAATGACAAAACCTCACGGGAAAATATTAAAATATTTAAATTTTTGCAAACTTGAAAAATAGCATTTATTTTTTACCCGATTTTTTCAAACTTTTAGCCTGGAGTTTTGAAAATATGAACCATAAAGATTGACTTTTTCAAAAGTTGAAATTAATTGCATGTTTTGTTTCTTATATAGTTTTAAACGGACACGTATTCACCACCCCCCTATAGTTTCCACAAACCTATTTACATTAAAAGTCCATCGCAGTGGATATTTTACCTCACCACCGGATAGGAGATACACTAATGCAGTAGTAGATTGGTATGACTTTGTCGATAGTGAATTTTTTTCGATAAATGAGTATGACTCATTGTTATAGGACTTAGGTTTTAAGGATGGCAGGATTTTGTTCACCCATTTTTGGATACCTGGGAAATCATTAGATGAAGGATTGGCACCACTAATGTATAACGAAGATGGGTTTAGTCTGTTATGGCATGTACCTAGATATAGAGAGATTTAGGTGTACGTTGAGAATGGTGTTTTATTAGTTGAAAAGCAAATGATGGAAGTTAGTTTGGCTAAGGGAAAGGGTGTCCTTATTGAGGAAATTGTTGAGGATGATAATGTTGAAGGAACACCTATATAAGATGTTATAGGAACACCTAAATACTTCACAAGGAGCTTCTCAACTTTGAAACGCACACTATCTAAGATGTATTGTTTATCCTCCATAGAGATGCTTCCAAAGAAGATACTACTTTTACAATAATTGGGAAGAAGGCTAAATAAGACACCAAAATCTTCAATAGCCTCCTTTATCACACTCACAGAAACAATATCCCCATGGCAGAACATCAGTAAGTCATTTGCAAAAGCAAACATGAGTCAATTTCATCTTTTCACATCCAAAATGGTATTTGAACTCCTTCTTCTCATCCACTTTCTCCTGAATTATTAAGGATAGAATTTCCATAACTAATGTAAATAGGTATGGGGACATAGGATCACCTAGACTTAACCCTCTACCACCCTTAAAATAGCCAAATCTTTCTTCATTGACACAGATGGAGGACACAGAGATGACACATTGTAAAATCCACTGCACCATCTATTCATGAAATCCAAAAACTTTAAGAACAGCTTCCAGAAATTGTCAATTGACTATGTCATATGCTTTTTGAATTTCAATCTTCATAGCAACTCTATTGGGACCATCTTTCCTGTCATAACCCCTTAATAATTCCAGGGAGAGTAAAATATTATCTTGAATGAGTCTGTTAGGAACAAAAGCACTCTGATTCAGACCTACTATCTTTCCAAGAGCATTTTTATTCTCTTAGTTATGATCTTGCTAATACATTTATATAGCACATTGCAACATGCTATTTGTTATGTTCACGAATCATGATAGTTTGTTATGTTCAAAACATGCAAAGAAGCAAATAAACACCAAAATTGACCATTTTCATGGGTTTAATACATAAACATAAGTAATAACCAAACAAGTATAAGTAACCATGCATGGAACATCATTAACAATCCTTAATAACAACAACCACCTAGAGTTTTTTAATACAATCAATGAACTCCCTTTTTTTAAAGCCAAATCTTGATCTTATTGTTCCCTGAAGAATGAAACACTTTTCACCATAGTTGTATTCTTGTTGACCTTTGCTTCATTTATAATCGCCTGCCTCTTATTCAAACTTCTAAGAGATCTCTAGCAACCGCCAAAAGGTTCCTCGCTATTTCCTTGTTAACCGTTGTGATTCATGCATGCATTTAATGGTCGTGTCTTATAAGTTACACATTTACTAACTGTTGTGATCCATGCATGGAAATGACTCCACTATTAGTAAATTCCCGTTAACATCAAAGTAATACAAGCCTATAATATTAACCAATTACCCAAATATATATGTCTAATTATAGAGACCTGAAATATTAAACTTACATTACATTGTTAGTAGTATCTTAATAGTACATAAATATAACATCTCACAATTGTAACATTTCTGAATTTAAGATCAATATTTAAACCGAGCTATAAATTCTATTCCTAATTTTTATGGAATTTATTATTTTTGTTTTTAGCCATTTTATCGAAAATCATCGTTTTAGCTATTTCTGAGTCCTGTGTTGGATATTTATCCGTTTTACCGTTTGAGAAATCAATAATTCCATATTTTAGCTTCGAGAGCTTATTTATTTTTCTAAAACATTTTAATATTTTTTACTTTTAACAACGTTTGGCCGAAACCGCGTCAAAATAGTGTTTTTACAATTTTTAATATTTTAACTACGTGTTTTAAAAACAAATATTATGGTATAAATGTTTTAGAAAAATAAAAATAAAAATATAGTTTATAAACATAACATATAAACCAAACACCCTCTTTAATTGTTTTAGGCTCCATCAAAACTAGAAACCAAACACCCCCTTATTATATTTTCCTCCTACTAAACTAAAAAACAAACACTCATTTTGAAAATTTATTAAACACTTTGACCACCTATATATATATATATATATATTGACCCTTCTAAAAACACACACACACAATCACAGACATACCAAAACTGTCTCTCCCTCCCTCTTGTTTCTTCTGCTCGTCGACCACAACCCAAAAACACCAAAAACCTTCAAGCAAAATCCAATTAATCACCGTCACTCAATCCCAAATCAATTATAAACTAAATCCCCATCATTCTTTTCAATTAAAATCCACCATGCATCAAAATTAAAAAAGTTTTTAATTCTATTAAACTTTTGATTCATAGAGTTTTGATCTAATTGGGTACAAAAGGATCATTAAGGGTTTGATTATAAGTGATAAAGTTTTGTGTTACAAAATCAAGATTTGAAATTATTGTTGTGGGTTGTGGTGCTCGGCCGAATATCAAACCCAATGGGGTTTGATATTGTTGATTTTCCTTTTATTGTTTTGAGTTGTAAGTCCCGTTGTTATCCTTTTATGTTGATTGATTTTAATTATGTATGCATGTGTTTAATTTTATATCAAGAATCCATAGATTGTGGTGCATGTTGCGTTTTGAGGTGTTTGGTTGATTTGTGATGATTAGTAATGGTGTGAGGATAGTTTAAGTATATTGGCGATGTTTGTGGTATGAGAAATTAGAGTTTTGAAGGGATTTAAAGCTACCCGTATAGGGCAGAAAATTAGAGGTCGTGTTTGGGCGAGTCGAAATTTCCAAAACTGAATTTTAGCTTAAAATATGATAAAGCTTGTTATTATGAACATTTCGGTAGGTGGATCGTCCCGTAACTCTCAAAAACGAAGTTTTTATGGTCAAAAGAAGTTTAGAAAATGTTTCGCCAAATTTCTGCACAATTGAAAATATAAGTTGCTGCCAGATTCGAAGAAGGGCATTTTCGTCATTTTCTGGCCCGTTTCGGCCTTCAGCCGAAACATGAAAGTTGTTTAAAATGTCGTTTTACTTTTTCGCGAGGCTTGTTAGTCTTAAAAATGCGTAATGACGGGTCGAAAAGCTTAGAATAAAATCTGCGTTTTTCTTTTCTTTTTAGTTTGCATCAGATCTGATATAGGGGCATTTTCGTCCTTTTCTGTCGAGTTTCGAGTCTCGGGTAAAACTAAAAAGTTGTTTAAAATGCCGTTTTACTTTCCCGCGAGGATAACTAAGGCTAAAAACTTATGTTAACGGGTCAAAAACTTAAAAGAAATTATGCGTTTTTGTTAAAAAGAAGTTAATTTACTGCATAAACTTGCATGGGTATTTCGGTCATTTCTCTTGGATTTTGGGTCTCGGCTAAAACTAAAAAGTTTTCTGAAACGTCGTTTTACATCAAATTGCTTTAGAGTCCGAGTCGTGAAAATGTGATTTAGCGGGTCGTTTTGGATGGGTCAGATTTAAGAAAAATGTATAATAAAAGTCAAACTTGGCGAAATTCTTTTAATGGTCAATTAGCGTTATGGACAATGATTAGGCGTAAAATATATTAACTAAAACTGAAATTACAACTAATAAGTTAGTCTTTCGCTTTTGTTCGCGTCTAGATGTCTTAACCTTGATAATGGGTCAAAATGGGTAATTTTCATTAAAAATTACATATTAGTCGGAATGGGTTAAAATAGAGTTAAACTTAAGGCGAAACATTTAGGTGGGTATAAATAAGTAAGTTGAGTCACACACATGGATTCTATGGTATAAGATTACATACATGTCGATATATATATATTTTCATATACTTATGCAAATTATGCATTTGCTTATAATTTATATATTCTTCTAAATCGTGCACCATTGTTATAGGTCGCGGTTGAGACGTTGTCGCCGTTATCTCCTTGTTGAGTTTCTTGTTCGATACTTCTATTTAAGGTGAGTTCATAGGCCCACCTTTTCTCTTTTAATGGTATTCATAAACTGTTTTCGGGGTGAGAATACATGCTCGTTTCACTAAGTAAATTTATTGATTTCTACTACCCAAGCGTTACATGAATATCTTTACAAAAGCTTTTACATGCTTACTACATGACTTCTAATACATGTGTGATACGTGGTTGTTTACTTATGAACTTATTAAAGCTTGATTTACTTACTACACGATTTGAGATCATTGAATATCTACATATGAAACCGTGAGTTTTGAACACATTATTTGTTCTAAATGGGACACAAGTGCTTGAAGGGTATGCCTGACCTGATTATGAAATTATCTGCATGAGTCGCTATTGCCAAAGTCCCTAATTTTATGAACCGTTAATTACCCGCGGGGTAAACGCTAGTACAACTAATAGATCTATTGGGTTTGACAACCCTGTCCGGGGGTATGAATCGAATCCTTTCGAGCACCCCACCTAGTTAACGGACAATTTGTATTGAGAATCCAAGGTATGAGGCAATAATACCTAGTACTGGGGCAACCGTGTTTGCATATGATATGTGTTATTGTCAAGGTTCGGTGTCATGAGCTCAATGTGGTAATGTTGAATTATACTTTGAAATAATGTCGCTGGTTGATCTTAAACCTTGTGGTCCACTACGAAACATTACTTGATTTATTGAATCACTACTTGAATTTCGGAAAGAATACTTTGAAATGTTGTAATGCTACTTTTCTTCCTGAAATATTACTGGAACTATTTCAATACTGCATTTACCTAAACCTATGAATTCACCAGCATTATTGTTGACGTTTTTGCATGTATTTTCTCAGGTTATTATATTGCTAGCTGAGCATTGGGAGCATTCGAGTCGCGCGGATATCAAAACTTTAAAGACTCGGTTTTCTTCACATTTGATAACCATTTATCTTTAAATATACAAATGAGTCATGTTTGAACACTTGTAATTTTTGTTTAAAAGAAATTATTAAGACCTATGTAACTCTGATATTTTATTAAATTGAATGTGACATTTATTTTAAACGTTTCTTTTAAGGTCGTTTTCAGTAACTTGTGTGTATGAACTATGAAGTAGCACCCCAAGTGGTATTCCGCTGCGTTGTTTAAATTTTAGGGGTGTTACAACAATCTTACATAAGTACATGCATAAGGATGGCTACATTTGATTTTGCACTTTCTTCAAAGTTTTTTGAGAAACCTACATTTAGTTCTATGGATAATAGCAAAAGGTATGTAATTAAGTTGCTCATGTTTAGGTAATTTACAATGTTGTTTATGTTGTTAACATTTTTCTTCACAAAATGTGTAATTTTCATATAAGGAACTAATTTTACATATTTAATATATACAAGATTGATGATTTCACTGAAAAGTATTCAGTCTTTGAAGTGAACTACGATGGTGTGTTCTTTGAACTACCTTTAAGGTATGAGTACAGGAAAGTTTTATCATTTAAGTTATCTAACTCAAACAGGATGAGTTACTCTAAAATGCTTGACATGTTGGTCTATAAACTAGAATGTAAGATTCGCGGTCTGTTTTATTGTATTCATACAAATAGCCTGGAAATAGGTTTGACACTTGTTGAAGGTGACTTTGATATGAAAAAAATGTATGATATGGTTGAGTTGTATGGGTTAATTAACTTGTATATTGCCCATTTACCTAAAAACTTAACAGCTTATTATTTTAAAAACTTGAGTTTTGTTGATTATCACGAGGACATCAAGTATAAACTAAAAAGTCATGAAAAACTAAAAATGGATTATGCTTCTATGACCATTGATGAGCTTGTTTCATAGGAAAAAGAAGAAGCCCGTTCCCCCTACCTAAGAACACCCCCTCTTAAACCAAGAAGGAAAAGTATTGTCATTCAAGGAAATAATCTCTATGCTGATTTTTTGCATGCGGATTGTGTTGATGATCACTTCGACGCTCTTGATTATTGGAACTATGAGGATGTGTATTTTAGTGGTTGCTTTGATGTTGGCGGTTGTACATTCGACGTTCAACGGATGTGTCGATATTGTATGGTTGTACATTAGAGGTTCAACGGATGATTCGATACGGTATGGTTGTACATTCGACGTTTAACGGATAAGTTTATCTATAGAGTTTGGTTGTTACATTCGAGTTCAACGGTATGATGTCGATATTGTATGGTTATACATTAGAGGTTCAACGGATGATTTCGTTATGTATGGTTGTCATTCGATGTTAAAGGATGAGTCGATATGGTATGGTTTGTACATTTAGAGGCTTCATCGGTGATTGATATGGTATGATTGTACATTCGATGTTTCAAGCGACGATTCGAATGGTATGGTGTGTACATGCGTTGTTAACGGATGAGTCGATATGGTATTGTTATACATTAAAGGTTCAACGAATGATTTGATATGGTATGGTTGTACATTCGACGTTCAACAGATGAGTCGATATTGTTTGGTTGTACATTAGAGGTTCAACGGATGATTCGATATGGTATGGTTGTACATTCGATGTTCATCACGATGAGGCGATAAGGTTTGGTGCTGTACATTAGGGTTCAACGGTTGATTCGATATGGTATGCTTATGGATGTACATTCGATGTTCAACGATGTAGTCGATTTTGGTATATGGTTGTATATTAGGGTTCAAAGGGTTGATCGATTTGGTATTGGTTTGTACATTCTACGTTAACGGATGTAGTCGATATGTTCTATGGTTATTACATTCGAAATTTAAATCGGATGAGTCATATGGTATGGTTGTAATTCGAACGTTCAACGGTATTGATTCATTATTGGTATGGTTGTACATTCGACGATTCAACGGATGGATTTCAATATGGTATGGTTGTACATTCGTAAGTTCACGGATGAGTCGATCTGGTTTTGATTTGTACAATTAGGGGTTTCAACTGGCATTGATTCGATATGGTATGGTTTGTACATTAGTGGTTTAATCGGTTATGATTCGATATTGGTATGGTTGTATTTCGTCGTTCTATGGATGAGTTAATATTGGTGATGGTATGTACATTAGAGGTTCAAACGAATTATTTGATTTGGTTTATGGTTGTTATTCAAAGTCAACGGATGAGGTCGTATGGTGTTGGTTGTACATTAGAGTTACAAACGGATGATTCGATTTGGTATGTTGTTAATGCGATGTTCAAGAGATGATTCGATATGGTATGGTTATACATTTGACGTTTAACGGATGATTCGATATGGTATGGTTGTACATTAAAGGTTCAACGATGATTTGATATGGTATGGTTGTACATTCGACGTTCAACGGATGAGTCGATATGGTTTGGTTGTACATTAGAGGTTCAATGGATGATTCGATATGGTATGGTTGTACATTCGATGTTCAACGGATGAGTCGATATGGTATGGTTGTACATTAGAGGTTCAACGGATGATTCGATATGGTATGGTTGTACATTCGATGTTCAATGGATGATTCGATATGGTATGGTTGTACATTAGGGGTTCAACAGATGAGTCGATATGGTTTGGTTGTACATTAGAGGTTCAACGGATGATTCGATATGGTATGGTTTTGCATTCAACGTTCAACAGATGATTCGATATGGTATGGTTGTACATTAGAGGTTCAACGGATGATTCGATATGGTATGGTTGTACATTAGAGGTTCAACGGATAATTCTATATGGTATGGTTGTACATTCGACGTTCAACGGATAAGTCGATATGGTATGGTTGTACATTCGACGTTCAACGGATGAGTCGATATGGTATGGTTGTACATTAGAGGTTCAACGGATGATTCGATATGGTATGGTTGTACATTCGACGTTCAACGGATGATTCGATATGGTATGGTTGTACATTAGAGGTTCAACGGATGATTCGATATGGTATGGTTGTATATTCGACGTTCAACGGATGAGTCGATATGGTATGGTTGTACATTAGAGGTTCAACGAATGATTCGATATGGTATGGTTGTACATTAGAGGTTCAACGGATGATTCGATATGGTATGGTTGTACATTAGAGGTTCAACAGATGATTCGATATGGTATGGTTGTACATTCGACGTTCAACGGATGAGCGATTTGGGTATTTATGGTTTTACATTAGAGGTTCAACAAATGATTCGATATGGTATTGTCGTACATTCAACGTTCAACGGATGAGTCGATATGGTTTGGTTGTGCATTAGAGGTTCAACGGATGATTTGATATGGTATGGTTGTACATTCAACGTTCAACGGATGAGTTGACATGGTATGGTTGTACATTCGATGTTCAACGGATGAGTCGATATGGTATGGTTGTATATTAGAGGTTCAACGGATGATTACGATATGTATGTTGTACATTCGACGTTCAACGGATGAGTTGACATGGTATGGTTGTACATTCGACGTTCAACGGATGAGTCGATATGGTATTGGTTGTACTTAGGAGGTCAACGGAATGATTCGAATTATGGTATGGTTGTACATTCGAAATTCAACGGATAAGTCGATATGGCTTGGTTGGCTATAATCGACGTTAATGGATGAGTGATATTGGTTATGATTGTAACAGTAGAGGTTCAACGGATGATTCGATATGGTATGGTTGTACATACGTTCAACGGATGAGTTGACATGGTATGGTTGTACATTAGAGGTTCAACGGATGATTCGATATGGTATGGTTGTACATTCAACGTTCAACGGATGAGTTGACATGGTATGGTTGTACATTCGACGTTCAACGGATGAGTCGACATGGTATGGTTGTACATTAGAGGTTCAACAGATGATTCGATATGGTATGGTTGTACATTCAACGTTCAACGGATGAGTTGACATGGTATGGTTGTACATTCGACGTTCAACGGATGAGTCGATATGGTATGGTTGTACATTAGAGGTTCAACGGATGATTCGATATGGTATGGTTATACATTCGACGTTCAACGGATGAGTTGACATGGTATGGTTGTACATTCGACGTTCAACGGATGAGTCGATATGGTATGGTTGTACATTAGAGGTTCAACGGATGATTCGATATGGTATGGTTGTACATTCGACGTTCAACGGATGAGTCGATATGGTATGGTTGTACATTAGAGGTTCAACGGATGATTCGATATGGTATGATTGTACATTCGATGTTCAAGCGATGATTCGATATGGTATGGTTGTACATTCGACGTTCAACGGATGAGTCGATATGGTATTGTTATACATTAAAGGTTCAACGAATGATTTGATATGGTATGGTTGTACATTCGACGTTCAACGGATGAGTCGATATTGTTTGGTTGTACATTAGAGGTTCAACGGATGATTCGATATGGTATGGTTGTACATTCGATGTTCAACGGATGAGTCGATATGGTATGGTTGTACATTAGAGGTTCAACGGATGATTCGATATGGTATGGTTGTACATTCGATGTTCAACGGATGAGTCGATATGGTATGGTTGTATATTAGAGGTTCAACGGGTGATTCGATATGGTATGGTTGTACATTCGACGTTCAACGGATGAGTCGATATGGTATGGTTATACATTCGACGTTCAACGGATGAGTCGATATGGTATGGTTGTACATTCGACGTTCAACGGATGAGTCGATATGGTATGGTTGTACATTCGACGTTCAACGGATGATTCAATATGGTATGGTTGTACATTCGACGTTCAACGATGAGTTGATATGGTATGCATTGTACATTAGAGGTTAACGGATGATTGATATGGTAGGTTTTTGTTATTTTAGGTTTAACGGATGATTCGATATGGTATGGTTGTACATTCGACGTTCAATGGATGAGTCAATATGGTATGGTTGTACATTAGAGGTTCAACGAATTATTCGATATGGTATGGTTGTTCATTCGAAGTTCAACGGATGAGTCGATATGGTATGGTTGTACATTAGAGGTTCAACGGATGATTCGATATGGTATGGTTGTACATTCGATGTTCAAGAGATGATTCGATATGGTATGGTTATACATTTGACGTTTAACGGATGATTCGATATGGTATGGTTGTACATTAAAGGTTCAACGAATGATTTGATATGGTATGGTTGTACATTCGACGTTCAACGGATGAGTCGATATGGTTTGGTTGTACATTAGAGGTTCAACGGATGATTCGATATGGTATGGTTGTACATTCGATGTTCAACGGATGAGTCGATATGGTATGGTTGTACATTAGAGGTTCAACGGATGATTCGATATGGTATGGTTGTACATTCGATGTTCAACGGATGATTCGATATGGTATGGTTGTACATTAGGGGTTCAACGGATGAGTCGATATGGTTTGGTTGTACATTAGAGGTTCAACGGATGATTCGATATGGTATGGTTTTGCATTCAACGTTCAACAGATGATTCGATATGGTATGGTAGTACATTAGAGGTTCAACGGATGATTCGATATGGTAAGGTTGTACATTAGAGGTTCAACGGATAATTCTATATTGTCTATGGTATGTACATTCGACGTTCAACGGATAGTCGATATATGGTATGGTGTGGGTGTGGGATTGTACAATTCGACGTTCAACGGATGAGTTGATATGGTATGGTTTATGAGCATCTAGAGGTTCTAACGGATGAATCGTATGGTATGGTTGTTACATTGACGTTCAACGGAATGATTCGATATAGGTATGGTTGTTACACTTTGAGGTTCACGGATGATTCGATATGGTATGGTTGTATATTCGACGTTCAACGGATGAGTCGATATGGTATGGTTGTACATTAGAGGTTCAACGAATGATTCGATATGGTATGGTTGTACATTAGAGGTTCAACGGATGATTCGATATGGTATGGTTGTACATTAGAGGTTCAACAGATGATTCGATATGGTATGGTTGTACATTCGACGTTCAACGGATGAGTCGATATGGTATGGTTGTACATTAGAGGTTCAACAAATGATTCGATATGGTATTGTCGTACATTCAACGTTCAACGGATGAGTCGATATGGTTTGGTTGTGCATTAGAGGTTTAATGGATGATATGATAAGTATGGTTGTTACATTCAACGTTCAACGGTTTTAAAAATAAGGTTGTGTTGACTCTGTATGTTGTACATTCGACGTTCAACGGATGAGTCGATATGGTATGGTTGTACATTAGAGGTTCAACGGATGATTCGATATGGTATGATTGTACATTCGACGTTCAACGGATGAGTTGACATGGTATGGTTGTACATTCGACGTTCAACGGATGAGTCGATATGGTATGGTTGTACATTAGAGGTTCAACGGATGATTTGATATGGTATGGTTGTACATTCGAAATTCAACGGATGAGTCGATATGGTATGGTCGTATATTCGACGTTCAACGGATGAGTCGATATGGTATGATTGTACATTAGAGGTTCAACGGATGATTCGATATGGTTTGGTTGTACATACGACATTCAACGGATGAGTTGACATGGTATGGTTGTACATTAGAGGTTCAACGGATGATTCGATATGGTATGGTTGTACATTCAACGTTCAACGGATGAGTTGACATGGTATGGTTGTACATTCGACGTTCAACGGATGAGTCGACATGGTATGGTTGTACATTAGAGGTTCAACGGATGATTCGATATGGTATGGTTGTACATTCAACGTTCAACGGATGAGTTGATATGGTATGGTTGTACATTAGAGGTTCAACGGATGAGTCGATATGGTATGGTTGTACATTCGACGTTCAATGGATGATTCGATATGGTATGGTTGTACATTAGAGGTTCAACGGATGATTCGATATGGTATGGTTGTATATTCGACGTTCAATGGATGAGTCGATATGGTATGGTTGTACATTAGAGGTTCAACAATGATTCGATATGGTATGGTTGTACATTAGAGGTTCAACGGATGATACGATATGGTATGGTTATACATTAGAGGTTCAACAGATGATTCGATATGGTATGGTGGTACATTCGACGTTCAACGGATGAGTCGATATGGTATGGTTGTACATTAGAGGTTCAACAAATGACTTCGATCTTGGTATTGTTCGGACATTCAAGTGCAACGGGTGGGTCGATATGGTGGTTGTGCTATTAGAGGTTCAAGGATTATTCGTTATGGTATTGGCTTGTACATTCGATGTTACATAAGAATATCGTCGATTTAGTATGTTGTACATTAGAGGGTTCACGGATGAGTCGACATGGTATGGTTTGTACATTAGAGTTCAAGGTTGATTCGATATGGTATGGATTTTACATTCAACGTTCAACGGTTGAGTTGACATGGTGGTTGGTTGTAACATTCGACGTTCAACGGATGAGTCGACATGGTTATGGTTGTTACATTAGAGGGTATCAGCAGATGATTCGTTATTGGTATGGTTGTACATTCAACGCTTCAAACGGATGAGTGACATGGTATGTTTTGTACATTCGACTTTCAACAGATGAGTCGTCATGGATATGGTTTGATGTTACATTAGAGGTTCAACGATTGATTTATATGGTATGATTGTACATTCTACGTTCAACGGATGAGTTGACATTGTATGGTTGTACATTCGACGTTCAACGGATGAGTCGATATGGTATGGTTGTACATTAGAGGTTCAACGGATGAGTTGATTTGGTTAGATTGTCATTCTGATGTTCATGCGATCGATTTCGATATGGTAGGGTTGTAATTAAAGTTCAACGTAATGATTTGAATGTATGTTTGTACTTTCGAGTTCAAGGATAAGTCGATATTGTTATTGGTTGTACAATAGTGGTTCAAGGAATGATTCGATATGGTATGGTTATACATTCGATGTTCAACGGATGAGTCGATATGGTTGGTTGTACCTTAGAGGTTCAACGGATGATTCGATATGTATGGTTTGTACATTCGATAGTTCAATCGGTGAGTCGATTTTATGTATTGTTGTATATTTGAGGTTCAACGTGTGATTCGATATGGTATGGTTGTACATTCGACGTTCAACGGATGAGTCAATATGGTATGGTTATACATTCGACGTTCAACGGATGAGTCGATATGGTATGGTTGTACATTCGACGTTCAATGGATGAGTCGATATGGTATGATTGTACATTAGAGGTTCAACGGATGATTCGATATGGTATGGTTGTACATTATAGGTTTAACGGATGATTCGATATGGTATGGTTGTACATTCGACGTTCAACGGATGAGTCGATATGGTTTGGTTGTACATTAGAGGTTCAATGGATGATTCGATATGGTATGGTTGTACATTCGATGTTTTCAAACAGGTATGATGTCGATTTGGTATGGTTGTACATTAGGGTTCAACGGATATGATTCGATATGGTATGGGTTGTACATTCGATGGTCAACGGATGGATTCGATATGCTTACGGTTGTACTTTGGGGTTCAAGGGATTGAGTCGATATGGTTTGTTGTACTTAGAGGTTCAACAGTTATTTCGATATGGTATGGTTTTGACATTCAAACGTTCAACTGAATTGATTCGTATGTATCGTTGTACATTAGTGGTTCAACGGATGATTCGTTATGGTATGGTTGTACATTAGACGTTCAACGGATAATTCTATATGGTTTATGGTTGTACATTCGCGTTCAACGGATAAGATCGATATGGTGATGGTTATTTACATTCGAGTTCAAACGGGTATGAGTTGATTTTGGATTGGTTGTACATTAGTTGGTTCAACGGATTATTCGATATGGTATGGTTGTTTCATTCTACGTTCAACGAAATGTTTCGATATGGTTTATGGTTATACATTAGAGGTTCAATGGATGATTCGTTATGGTTATGGTTGTATATTCGACGTTAACGGAGCGTCGATATGGTATGGTTGTACATTTTTAGGTTTCCAAGAATGTTTCGTTATGGTATGGTTGTACATTAGAGGTTCAATGGATGATTCGATATGGTATGGTTGTACATTAGAGGTTCAACAGATGATTCGATATGGTATGGTTGTACATTCGACGTTCAACGGATGAGTCGATATGGTATGGTTGTACATTAGAAGTTCAACAAATATTCGATATGGTATGGTTGTACATTCGACGTTCAACGGATGAGTCGATATGGTTTGGTTGTGCATTAGAGGTTCAACGGATGAGTCGATATGGTATGGTTGTACATTAGCGGTTTAACAGATGATTCGATATGGTATGGTTGTACATTCGAAATTCAACGGATGAGTCGATATGGTATGGTTGTATATTCGACGTTCCACGTATGAGGCGATATGGTATGATTGTACATTAGAGGTTCAACGGATGATTCGATATGGTTTGGTTGTATATACGACATTCAACGGATGAGTTGACATGGTATGGTTGTACATTAGAGGTTCAACGGATGATTCGATATGGTATGGTTGTTCATTCGAAGTTCAACGGATGAGTTGATATGGTATGGTTGTACATTAGAGGTTCAACGGATGATTCGATATGGTATGGTTGTACATTCTACGTTCAACGGATGAGTCGATATGGTATGGTTGTACATTAAAGGTTTAACGAATGATGTGATATGGTATGGTTGTACATTCGACGTTCAACGGATGAGTCGATATGGTTTGGTTGTACATTAGAGGTTAACGGGTGAGGAATCGATATGTATGGTTGTAACATTCGATGTTCACGGATGAGTCGATATGGTATGGTTATACATTAGAGGTTCAACGGATGATTCGATATGGTATGGTTGTACATTCGATGTTCAACGGATGATTCGATATGGTATGGTTGTACATTTGACCTTTAACGGATGAGTCGATATGGTATGGTTGTACATTAGATGTTACACGAATGATTCAATATGGTATGGTTGTATATTCGACGTTCAACGGATGAGTTGATATGGTATGGTTATACATTAGTGGTCAAACGGAATGGATTTTATATGGTGCTATTGGTTGTACATTAGGGTTTAAGGATGAGTCGAATGGTTTGGTTATTCATTGAGGTTCAATGGATGATTCCGATTGGTATATGGTTGTACATTTCAACGTTCACAGATGAGTCGATATGGTATGTTGTACACTAGGTTCAAACGGGTATGATTCGTATGGTATGGTTGTACATTAGAGGTTCAATAGATGATTCGATATGGTATGTTGTACATTAGAGGTTCAACGGATGATTCGATTTATGGTTTGGTTGTTACATTCAACGTTCAAATAGATGGTCGATATGGTATGGTTGTAATTAGAGGTTTCAAGGTGATTCGATATGGTTATGGTTGTACATTTAGGAGGTTCATTAGATGATGTCGATATGGTATGGTTGTACATTAGAGGTTAAACGAATGATTCGATTTGAGTATGGTTGGTAAATAGAGGTTTCAACGGATGATATCGATATGGTATGGTTGTACATTAGAGGTTCAAGAGATGATTTATTTATGGTTATGGTTATACTTTCGAACGTTCAACGGATGAGTCGATATGGTATTGTTGTACATTAGAGGTTCACGGATGAGTCGATATGGTTTGGTTTTACATTCGACATTCAAACGGATGAAGTCAACCATTATGTTGTACATTCGACGTTCGACGGATGAGTCGACTTGGTGATGGTTGTTACATTAGAGGTTCAAACAGGATTGATTTGATATGCGTATGGTTGTAAAGTCAACGTTCAACGGATGAGTTGACATGGTATGGTTGTACATTCGACGTTCAACGGATGAGTCGATATGGTATGGTTGTACATTAGAGGTTCAACGAATGATTCGATATGGTATGGTTGTTTATCATTTGACGTTCATCGGTGGAGTCAACATGTATGGTTGTACAATTCGACGTTCAACGGATGAGTCGTTTATGGTATGGTTGTACATTAGAGTTTCAACGGATGATTCGATATGGTATGGTTGTACATTTGACGTTCAATGGATGAGTCGATATGGTATGGTTGTACATTTGAGGTTCAACGGATGATTCGTATGGTTATGATTGTACATTCAGATGTTAAGCGATGAATTCTATATGGTATCGTTGTACATCGAGTTCAACGGATGAGTGTATGGTATGGTTGTACATTAGAGGTTCAACGGATGATTCGATATGGTATGGTTGTACATTCGATGTTCAACGGATGAGTCGATATGGTATGGTTGTACATTAGAGGTTCAACGGATTATTCGATATGGTATGGTTGTACATTCGATGTTCAACGAATTGAGACGATTATGGTTGGTTGTATATTAGAGGTTGCAACGGGTGATTCGAATGGTATGGTTGTACATTCAAGTTCAATGATGAGTCGATATGGTTTGGTTAAAATTGTCATTCAACGGATGAGTCGATATGGTTATGGTTGTACATTCGGAGTTTAAAGGTGAGATCGATATGGTTTTGGTTGCACATTCGACGTTCAACGGATGATTCAATATGGTATGGTTTGACATTCGACGTTCAACGGATTGAGTCGATATGGGGTTTTATGATTGTACATTAGAGGTTCAACGGATGATTCGATATGGTATGGTTGTACATTAGAGGTTTAACGGATGATTCGATATGGTATGGTTGTACATTCGACGTTCAATGGATGAGTCAATATGGTATGGTTGTACATTAGAGGTTCAACGAATTATTCGATATGGTATGGTTGTTCATTCGAAGTTCAACGGATGAGTCTACTTGTATGGTTGTACATTAGAGGTTCAACGGATGATTCGATATGGTATGGTTGTACATTCGATGTTCAAGCGATGATTCGATATGGTATGGTTATACATTTGACGTTTAACGGATGATTCGATATGGTATGGTTGTACATTAAAGGTTCAACGAATGATTTGATATGGTATGGTTGTACATTCGACGTTCAACGGAGAGTTCCCCCCCCCCCTCGATATGGTTTTGGTTTGTACATTAAGGTTCAATGGATGGATTCGATATGGTAAGGTTGTACATTCGTATGTTCAACGGATGAGTCGATATGGATATGGTTGTATATTAGAGTTCAACGGATGATTCGATATGGTATGGTTGTACATTAGAGGTTCAACGGATGATTCGATATGGTATGGTTATACATTCGACGTTCAACGGATAGATAGTTCAAATGGTTGGTTGTACATTCAACATTCAACGGATGAGTCGACATGGTATGGTTGTACATTAGAGGTTCAACGGATGATTCGATATGGTATGGTTATACATTCGACGTTCAACGGATGAGTCAACATGGTATGGTTGTACATTCGACATTCAACGGATGAGTCGACATGGTATGGGGTTGTTATATTAGATGTTCAAACGGATGATACGATATGGTTTGGATGACATACGGCGTTTCAACGGATGAGTTGACATGGTATGGTTGTACATTCGACGTTACTAACAGATGTGTCGATATGGTATTTGGTTTTTGTACCATTAGAGGTTCAACGGATGATTCGATATGGTATGGTTGTACATTCGACGTTCAACGGATGAGTCGATATGGTATGGTTGTACATTCGACGTTCAACGGATGAGTCGATATGGTATGGTTGTACATTCGACGTTCAACGGATGAGTCGATATGGTATGGTTGTACATTCGACGGTCAACGGATGATTCAATATGGTATGGTTTGACATTCGACGTTCAACGGATGAGTCGATATGGTATGATTGTACATTGATGTTCAAAGGTATGATTACGATATGGTCGATGGTTGTACATTAGAGGGTTTAAGGTATGATTTCGATATGGGTATGGTTGTACTTCGTACGTTCAGATGGATGAGTCATTGATGGGTATGGTTGTACATTAGAGGTTCAACGAATTATTCAATATGGTATGGTTGTTCATTCGAAGTTCAACGGATGAGTCGATATGGTATGGTTGTACATTAGAGGTTCAACGGATGATTCGATATGGTATGGTTGTACATTCGATGTTCAAGCGATGATTCGATATGGTATGGTTGTACATTTGACATTTAACGGATGACTCGATATGGTATTGTTGTACATTAAAGGTTCAACGAATGATTTGATATGGTATGGTTGTACATTTTACGTTCAACGAATGAGTCGATATGGTTTGGTTGTACATTAGAGGTTCAATGGATGATTCGATATGGTATGGTTGTACATTCGATGTTCAACGGATGAGTCGATATGGTATGGTTGTACATTAGAGGTTCAACGGGATGATATCGAATAATATGGTATGGTTGTTTACATTCGATGTTCAACGGATGATATCGATATAGTATGGTTGTCAAATTGACGGTTACTGATGAGTTCCGATATGGTATGGGTTGTTAATTAGAGGTTACACGGATGAGTCAATATGGTATGGGTTGTAATTCGACGTTAACGGATGAGTCGAGTATGGTTTTGGTTATACCTTTAGAGGTCAAACGGATGATTCAATATGGTATGGTTGTTCATTAGGGGTCAACGGATGAGTCGATATGGTTTGGTTGTACATTAAGAGTTTCAAACGGCGATGATTCGATATGGGTATGGTTTTGCATTCAACGTTCTCAATAGTTGAGTGGATTATGGTATGGTTTACCGATTAGAGGTTCTCGGATGATTTCGATTATGGTATGGTAGGAATAAGAGGGTTCAACGGGATAATTTCTATTATGGTATGGTTGTACATTCGGCGTTCAATGGATATACGATATGGATATATGGTTGACATTCGGACGTTCAAGGATGAGGCGATATGGTATGGTTCGTTACATTAGAGGTATCAAAGGAATGATTCGATTTTGGTTTGGTTGTAATTCGACGGTTCAACGGATGATTCGATATGGTATGGTTTTTGTACATTAGAGGTTACAGGATGATTCGATTTGGTATGGTTTGTTTATTCGACGTTCAGCGATGGTCGATATGTATGGTTGTACATTAGAGGTTCAACAAATGATTCGATATGGTATGGTTGTACATTAGAGGTTCAACGGATGATTCGATATGGTATGGTTGTACATATTTTTTTTTAAAAAGAGGTTCAACTAGATGATTCGATTTGGATGGTTGTACATTCGTCGGTTCAACAGGATGAGTCGATTATGGTATGGTTGTACTTTAGAGGTTTAACAAATGATTCGATATGGTATTGTCGTACATTCAACGTTCAACGGATGAGTCGATATGGTTTGGTTGTGCATTAGAGGTTCAACGGATGATTCGATATGGTATGGTTGTACATTCGATGTTCAACGGATGAGTCGATATGGTATGGTTGTACATTAGAGGTTCAACGGATGATTCGATATGGTATGGTTATACATTCGACGTTCAACGGATGAGTCAACATGGTATGGTTGTACATTCGACGTTCAACGGATGAGTCGACATGGTATGGTTGTACATTAGAGGTTTAACGGATGATTCGATATGGTATGGTTGTACATTCAACGTTCAACGGATGAGTTGGCATGGTATGGTTGTACATTCGACGTTCAACAAAAGGGGATGGGGGGAGAGTCGATATGGTATGGTTGTACATTAGAGGTTCAACGGATGATTCGATATGGTATGGTTGTACATTCGACGTTCAACGGATGAGTTGACATGGTATGGTTGTACATTCGACGTTCAACGGATGAGTCGATATGGTATGGTTGTACATTAAAGGTTCAACGGATGATTCGATATGGTATGGTTGTACATTCGACGTTCAACGGATGATTCGATATGGTATGGTTGTACATTCGACGTTCAACGGATGATTCGATATGGTATGGTTGTACATTAGAGGTTCAACGGATGATTCGACCTATGGTATTGGTTGTATATTCGACGATCAAGGATGAGTACGATATGGTATATTTGTACATTAGGGTCATCGAATGATTCGATATGGTAGTGGTTCATACATTAGAGGTTAACGTGAATGATTTCGATATGGTATGGTTGTACATTAGAGGTTCAATAGATGATTCGATATGGTATAGTTGTACATTCGACGTTCAACGGATGTGTCGATATGGTATGGTTTTACATTAGAGGTTCAACAAATGATTCGATATGGTATTGTCGTACATTCAACGTTCAACGGATGAGTCGATATGGTTTGGTTGTGCATTAGAGGTTCAACGGATGATTCGATATGGTATGGTTGTACATTCGATGTTCAACGGATGAGTCGATATTGTATGGTTGTACATTAGAGGTTCAACGGATGATTCGATATGGTATGGTTATACATTCGACATTCAACGGATGAGTCAACATGGTATGGTTGTACATTCGACGCGTACATCGGATGTAGTCGACATGGTATGGTTGATACATTAGAGGTTCTACGGATGATTTGATATGGTATGGTTGTACATTGAACGTTCAACGGATGAGTTTATAACACCCTGTGTTTTCAAGTCTTTGACGACGTCAATAAATGTGCTATTTATTTTTATTATTGTACGTGTTTGCTTAAAATTGTAAACGTTAAGTTAAATCGTGTACGCCAAAAATTAGCGTTCAATGTAAACGGGCATCAAACAATTAAATGTTTACATCAAGCAAGGGTTATATAATATTTTGAGGATAAATTAATAACCTTGGTCATTTTTTTTCTTTATCGGCTACGTAAAGTGTATTAGTTTCGCGTTTAAATTGCTTTTAGGCACTCGGAACCACGACAAAACCTTTTCTACGCTCATCAAATACCACATTTATACCAATTCATAAAAAGTTAATTAATATATTCATATATATCTTTGTTTTGCCGAAATTCATACAACATGTATGAATATATACATGAAAATTTTGATAAGTCTTACAACATGGTCAAATGAACACCTTACCACTTTATGACACACCATACCCCCCATCTCTACCATTCTTTGACTACTAACCATGACTAAGGCCATCCCTAGGACACCCTTATGTCTCCTTGACCAAGTGAACCTCTTATATACATACAACTAACACATATATCACTTAACACTTAGAAAAATCAACCACAAACTTCTCTTTTGCTCTCTCTTTGGCCACGGCACAAATACACCACCCAACTAAATCCATACAAATTTTTCTACAATCCTTACACTTCTATATACACATATCCTAAGATGTACTAAGGTATTTGCAAGCATTGGTTAACCATTTCCAAGTTATAATCAAGAAAAAGGAAGCTAGGGTTTAATTAAGGAAGCTAAGGGTTTATAAAGTGCAAGTTTGGTTTTTGTGGCTAAACAAGGGTTTAGCACTTGTTCATCATCACCATCATTCTTCTTAAGGTCCATTTAAACTCTTTATGTTGCTATAATTTTCATTATTATGCATATGATATTTCTAGTTAGCTTAAATCACCATTTAGGTTTTAATCATTGTAAATGAAGGTTATATTTTTTACCTTTGAAAATGACCATTTTACACCTTGTATTTATATGTTGTGTTATAAAACTTACCATCATGTAAAATTGGATGAGAAAATGTTTGTATCATATGGTTTTGATGTAATAACATTTGATATGATTTATTAGGGTTTTCTATAAACTTTTAATATGTTTCTAACTTAAATGAAATACATAGACATGTTTAATATTGATTATGGACTTTTAATCATGTTAATATAACACTAAAATAAAGTCTATGGAAAGAAATATACTTGTACACACTTGGTTATGTATAAAAATGATTATTGAGAAAACTAGTCAATTCAAGTTTACTTATGTAATGTTCTGGTTTTTAATGATAGATTAATGGATTTGTTGCATAAGTAACTTGGAACATACGACTATTATGGACAAATGAGACATCACATATGTATGATTTATAAAGTTTATGATTTATGAGATTGTGGTTAAATACCAAAAGTAATTAAAGTGTATAAAGAAATGATCAACAAATGGACTCATCAAACAAGCATATAATTCTGTCCCTAATCCGAATTTTTTACCATACTCATTTTTTATATTTTTACAAAGATAATACATTTCACGGACTGATTCGAAAAAGTAAGGAAACTTGTTAAACGGCATTAAAACGAAAAAGTTAGCGTTTTAAAACGAGTTATACGTTAATAAACGATGCTGTAAGTAATTTTTATAAAAAATTTTTATAAAAATTAAAACAGCAAAGGTTAGTATTTTTTAACAAATATACATTATTTTTTTAGGATTCCAAAATGATAAGAATCGTGATTTTTCAATTAATAACGAACGAGTTATGAATTTCGGGACACAGTTTACGTCAAATATTACTTTTATAAAACTAGTTTAAAAGTTACTATTCATGACAGAATGTTATATTTTTGTGTAAACTCATTAAAATTAGAATTTCAAAATTACTATGAGAACGTTCCTCGAAAAGAATCGCTTAAATACGGAGTATAACGAATAAAATACGACATTATTACGGGTTTTACGACGGGACAAAATAGATTTTTATAAAGCTCACGTTCTGATGTGAACAGTAAAAGTTACTGTTCACCAGTAGGTCGAATTCAAAATTGTTCAATTTTGATACTCGTCTGATACGAAAAGATGGACATATAGCAACGCTGAGAATCGGTTTAAAAACGCGAAATGAAAGTTACGCAGTTTTACTAAACGGTAATTATAAACGTTTTAACTTATTAAACACAATTTTTCCAAAACCATTAGTTGGTGATTGAGCTATATAGAATTATATGTGGTTATCAAAGTACTATATTACTAGGGAGTTTCATAATGAGGCCTCTTCGGATGGCGTATCGACGAGTTGTTGGATTTACGATTTAAAGTGTCCTAACTCCTCGAATGTCAATGTCATTACTCTCTTTAATTATTGATAGCTTCGAACGATAGTACGATGTAACAACATAGAGTTTACATTCATGTTATCAATTAAAGTACTCCGGTATTTAAGACCTTTGTTAATATGGTTGCATCTCGATTTTTACGTGACGCTTTATCTGCGATATTTGGATTATCAGAACTCAAGGTGAGTTCATAGCCCCACGTTTTACATGCTTTTGTTTTACAAAGTTTTTGGGGTGAAAAACATGCAATGCTTTACAATTGGACACAAGTGGTTAAGTTTCATGTTATGATTACGGTTGCCTAAGTAGCAGTATAACCCATATCTGAAGCCCATTATCTGAACTGTTAATTGTGAGAGCGAATGTTATTATAGATCTTCTATTGGGTTTGACAACCCCGTTCGGGTGATTAGCTATCACCAGTGAAACGAACGTATACCATGTCGAACATAGGATGGTGCGGGTTAGAACATCCACCACGGGCAACGGCCATTAATTTTGGCATCCATACAGGTCAAGCTTCAGTGTCATGAGCTTAGAGCAACGTAATTACATTTATATGATTTCTGCATTTGTGCATTATCAAACAATTGGGGAGATCTTGTGGTCCTACAATATATGATTTATCAAACCTATGAATTCACCAACATATTGTTGACGTTTTAAAGCAATGTTTTTCAGGGGATCAATAAGCACAAGGTGCGATGGATACATTGGTGGTTTTGATTTGGATGTCTTGCATTAAAGATTTTGTCGCATTTCATTTTGTTATCTGTTATGGGCTGAAAATCTTTGTATTTGATTAAGTGAACAAGTTAAGCTACGGGCTTTTGTAACAATGACTTTGTTAAATCCAATGTATCGTTTTCAAACGACTTTTTGGTCGTTCTATATATCTCTTGTGTTGTTGATTCATGAAGTAACACGCCCCGGACCCATATTCCGCTGCGACCCAATTTGGGGGTGTTACACAAATAGAGCTGATACAGTTTACATGAGCTTTGGAGCTATGATCAAAGACTTCACAAGAGAGGATCTTATAGAGTTGTACAGATTGGTAATGCAAAAGTATGGAACAAATAGGCCTGAAGATGCTTATGACAGAGTGCTTTGAAGTGATCTCAGGACTATGTTTGACCCACCTCTCATTGAAGATGCTATTTGGAGCTTACCACTTCAATAAAAGATGGTTAGTTGGAGGTATTATGATAAATGTGAAGTACATTGTTTAACTTTAGAGGCATGCACTATATATATGTTAGCAGATAGGAAATATCCATTGTCAAAAGATGCTTGCCAAGTGATGCTGAAAATGAAGCTTCTGGATGGAAAAATGAATGAAGTTTGCTATAAACTCTTGAAGATGATTGAGAAGCAAGCTGGGATTAGAAAGTGATGAAGTTATCAGTAGCAGTGGGCATGTTTTTGGAAACTGTGGACTATTATGGAAGTGAGAAGGGTTTGGGTGTTGGCTAACCACCACACAACAAATGGTTATCAGTTCACCATGCTTAATAGGCATAAGGACTGGCTAGTCCAAAGCAAACGGCTTTGGTAAAGACTTCTCAAATCCGTTTATGGTTGACAGTTTACCAAAAACTGTATGGTAATCAATGCACCATAGTATTGCACTAAAGCATTGGCTACTCCAGAGCAAACGGCTACTGGTAAAGAGAATTCAAATCCGTTGATAGCTGATAGTTTGCTAAAAACTATAAGGTTATCAATGCACCTTGTTACTACAATGAAGCATTGACTAGTCCATAGCAAACGGCTCATGGTAAAGACATATCAAATCCGTTGATGGCTGGTAGTTTGCCAAAAACTATAAAGCCAACTTAGTTGGATGTTGCTGTGTAGCTGTGAAGAGAAGACAAAGACTAAAAGACAAAGTATGATCTGGTTTTTCAAAGAACATCAAACAGATCATCATTCAAGAGAAGCTAAGGACTTGAAGACATGCTTGGATACAATTCTCAAAAGCCCAAACTGAAGACAACTGAAGAAACTTGAAGTTAACAAGTGAAGTTCAAGTTTAGGGGAGGATTGTTAGGAATTTTGTATAACAGACTTAATTCTGTTAGTATTGTAGTTAATTCTGCTAGTGTAATAGTTAGTACTGGTAGAAGGTTTATCATAGTTAGTACTGGCAGTATTAAATAGTTAATACTGTTTATGTAATAGTTAAGTCTGCTTACGCAGAAATTAGTTAGAGTTAAAGATATGCATGAGATATCTTAGGAAAAGATATGCATTATCTTTATACGCGTTTTGTAAAGCCCATTAGGGTTTCCTTAGTCTATAAAAGGATCCCTAGGCATAGTTGGTAGATATAGTTCTACAGAAGATCATAGAGATCGAATAGCAAATCATAGTTTGTAATCTGTAACTTAGGCAGATTCAAAGTTCAATATAAAAGTGTTTTGATTATATTCTTCTTTACATTGTTGATTAAATTCCGCGTAATCAATAGTGGTTAATTATTGTTTCATCATTGTTACTTTAGATTTATCTAAGGCAACAAACCCTTTACAAGCTAAAGGTTAAGATCCATTAAGCAAAGGGATCCTACACTTTGCATAGAAATAACATTTCCTGCACGAATAAACAAACATTCAAATATGAAAACAAACTGTATTAGCATTTGAAGCATAAGTCTTAAAAGGCTGACCTAATATACCGACAACAAAGTCAGTTGTAACCATTGTGTCGCCTGGCTATTTGAATCGAATCTGCTAGAAATAAACTGGTTTTAGGTAAGAAGTAGATGTGCAACTTGCGATAAGAAATGAAATGAAGTTGTTGCAGTTTTATTGGTTTCCCCATGAATGCCCATTGTTGGACTTCAGCTTGGATTCCTGTTCTTATTATTCTTTAGTATACTTGACTATAATTCTAGGCATTTCTAGCGTTCAACATGAATCAAAGCATAAGGGAGTCTTTTTTGTTGCTATCTGAATCTTTCACATCAAGCATGTAAGTTTAGAAGGGTGTTTGCCTAAACTTATCTGCCAAGGGACCGAGATCTTTTCATGTTTGGATGAACACGACCGGTTATGTTTTCTCGCGAACCAAAAACTAATTGGTTCCTGTGTAGGTCTCAATGTTTTGTTTGCGAGAAAACACGACCGATCATGTTTATTCAAACTTGAGAATCTTAATCTATATACTATAACTAGATGACGTTGGCAATTGACGTTAGCAAAAACACGGCCGGTGGTTCCTGTGTACGTCTCAATGTTTTGTTTGTGAGAAAACACGACCGATCATGTTTATTCAAACTTGAGAAGATCTTAATCCATATATTATAACTAGACGTGTACATATATTGTGGTTTAGTGTTTCATATAACGTTTAGCAATTGACGTTGGCAACTCTTCGTCGTCATTCGAGATGACAACAATATCGCACCAGTTTCACTTTAACAAATTTGGTCTGAAATATGAATCGGGATTTAGAACATGATTGTGATTAATTTGTAAAAAAGAATATGGTAGAGATTGGATAATTTTATTAAGAATCTTAATTTAGAAATAAAAATTATTTTTAAGGCAACTATTTCAAAATTTGTTTTTTAAACATTTTAATGTGAGAAAGTATAAAAAAAATTTAAATCGAAGTTTTAAAAGGCTATTTTCGGGATTAAACATTACTTTTAAGTTTTTAAGAATTAAAGAAAAGACATCCATGCATTATATGCAGTTTAGATATATTGGGCTTAAACTTATATTTCATAACTAGACGATTACCCGCGCATAACGGCGACGCGTTATATTAGTGTTAATTTGTGTGTGCTATCTTTTTATGTATGCATATGTGTGGAGTAAGCGTGAGTAGTGTTTTAATTTGTAGTTAATTATTTAAATATATAATAGATTATGTTGCTATTAATAAATATGGGTATTTTTGTCTAACAAAATTACTCATCTTTAAGTTTTTAAGTTTTAAAGAAATTATATTTGTGCTTTATATATAGTATTAGATAAACAACTCATGAGTTATTATAATTATAATATAATAAGTTTATAATCTCTTGGTTAGTGTTTGGGTTATCTTATTATACCCCCGTAGTTTCAAAAAGAGGTCCATGAATCTATACTACTTATAATAGAGGAAGACAATTTCAAGAATTAAATGCACTACAAACTTGAAATTACTTTCTACTTTTAGCATATTTCTCCTTATTACAAATTACTTTCTACTTTGTAAAATAAATATTAAACACTAATAATAAATAAAACCACTTAAAGTATCATAATCGACACTTTTATGATCCTAACAATCTCACCCTAAGGGTCGATTATTTTGGGCGTTCCCTTTTTGATCCTAGTGGTCTTTCGTTCATATACATCTCCCAACGTCTCATCTGATCACGATGCTTTAACCGTTCTTTAATCTCTTTCTCAAACAATTGCAGGTATTCAACATCTTCTTTACTGAGACTTGGAGTCACATAACCATGCTTCACATTGTTATTGTAGCTTTTCAACCCTTCCAAGACTCTTTTTAATGTAGCATCACAGAACTTATGAATTTCTTGATGTCTCATCATTCTCTTTTCTTTCTTGTTGTTCTTGTATATAATGCCATATACTCGTTCAGAGACGATAGAGAACACTAATAAAACCATCTATCCTCGTTACAGAGTCGATAAGAGAATCACCTTATACTTCTCTCATGCCGTCTGAGAAAACTGTAAACTATTGGCGCTACTGCGCTAACAGATAGACCTTCCACATTGATTTGCTTCTCTTCTTCTCAACAACTAGTTGGACACTCAGGTACTCTTATTCCATGATGACAAATGCCATGGAAAGTAATTGTTGGTGGAATAAGATTAACCTTCTATTGATATCTTTCCACACCTAGCTGGAAATCATGGACTCTTTCCCAGATCATTGTAATCCTGATGAAAACTGACCATGACCAAAATAGTCCAGTCTCAGCATAGTCATCTACCTTGTCGTTAATAATTAGCAGATACATATCCTCAATATCATTCTTTTTGAGGTTCTTGTAATCTGACTCAGTGATTGACACTATGCTACCATTTGCTCTTCTTGTAATAATCTCTGTTATAAACTTGTGCTCATGTCCTAGTTCCCAATAAGTCTTAATAATTTGAACAATCTTTGAATTTGAATAGACTATTTCCTTTGGCTTTCCGGGTTCTTTTTGTTTCTTAATGTTGAAGATCTTTGCATGTGGATTCTTCTAATGTTCGACACTGTATCGAGCATGAGGATTAAACTTTTTCACACATTTATCTACCCATCTGGAAGTTCTTTCTTCAATATCATCATCAGGAAAGATAATTGCAGGAAGCTTGTGTAGAGACATCATAATCTTCTCAGGTTCTGAGTTTCCTTTCTTTAAGTACAATAGATCTTGATTAACCAGAGATAGTGCAGGAGCTTTAGGATCTCTTTGGCAGCTTTGAACGACTGGAGTGGGCTTTTGTGGATATGGTGAGACTAAGATTTCTTTTCTGCTTTCCCACACAATGTCATTCTTCACGAAGTTTTGCATCTGATCAATGTGGTGTTTGTTAGATCTTGTTTTATCTTGAATCACACGATATAGAATGGTTTAGAGTATAGAGAATTAAGAAAGGAAGGTAAGACTTTCACAATTTTCCAAATTTTATAAAAAAGAGAAAAGGGAGGAAAAGTAAGTTTGTTACAAGCCTTAACCACCTAATGTTGATTAGGTGGGTATTTATAGGAGAAGGAGGTTAGCTTCCCTTCTTTTATTTTACTAATTCTACAATCTAGTCCCTATTCTTTGGATAATATGCCATTTATCACTTTTAGCATATTTCTCCTTATTACAAACTACTTTCTACTTTGTAAAATAAAGACTAAATACTAATAATAAATAAAACCACTTAAAGTATCATAATTGACACTTTTATGATCCTAACAATCTCCCCCTAAGGGTCGATTATTCTGGGCGTTCCCTTCTTGATCCTAGTGGTCTTCCGTTCACGTACATTTCTCAACATCTCATCTGATCACGATGCTTCAACCGTTCTTCAATCTCTTCCTTAAATAGTTGCAGGTATTGAGCATCTTCTTTACTGAGACTTGGAGTCACATAACCATGCTTCACATTGTTATTGTAGCTTTTCAACCCTTCGAAGACTCTTTTTAATGTCACATCACAGAACTTATGAACCTCTTGATGTCTCATCACTCTCTTTTCTTCCTTGTTGTTTTTGTATATAATGCCATATACTGGTTCAGAGATGATGGAGAACACCTTATAATTCTCAATACCAGGGAAAGTAATTGTTAGAGTAGTAAGATTGACTTTCTGTTAATAGCTTTCCACAACTAGCTGAAAATCATGTACTCTTTCCCAGATCACTGTACTCCTGATGAAGACCGATAATGACCACAACAGTCTAGTCTCAGCATAGTCATCTACCTTACCATTAACAATTAGCAGATACAAATCCGCAATATCATTCTTGTTGAGGTTCTTATAATCTGACTCAGTGATTGACACTATGCTACCATTTGCTCTTCTTGTAACAATCTATGTTATAAATTTGTGCTCATGTCCTAGTTCCCAATAAGTCTTGATGATTTAAACAATCTTTGAATTTGAGTAGACAACTTCCTTTGGCTTTCCGAGTTCTTTTTGTTTCTTAATGTAGAAGATCTTTGCATGTGGATTCTTCCAATGTTCTTAATTTATAATGTTACATTAAATACTGTGTTGAAAGTAAGTTGCGCATGTCTTTAGGAAAACGTCTTAGTCAATGACAAAGCTTGAACTCCATTTACCTTCTGTTCAAAAGCTAATCACACCTAAAAATGATACTCTAAAAAGGTCAACATAAAGTTGGTGAGCTCGTAGGTTTAGGAGTAAACCCAGTTGCTGTGCCAGAATTTAAGTAGCGGATAATTGTGCAATATAAAAATAGTATACATGCAATAGTATATTAATGAGTTTTACCTTAGTAATATATTTTATGATAAAAACCTATCGTACAAGCGTTTGCATTTAAGTTCGTAAAAGTGTTTGTGTAATTGTTATAAAGGATTTCATTAAGAAATTGACTTGATGCACTTGGGTCAAAGTCTAAGTGCGATATAGATAACTAGAGAGTTGATTGGTGTGTCATGACTGGATAGTATGTCTAAGAACTTAGAAGTAAATCTGGATAGTGATTTGTCCAAGGAAGGCGAATGACGATATCAAAGACGAGTAGAATTAATTAAATAAAAATGGATCCGCACACAAATTAAACATTCAGAATCAAGGATGGATGAAGTAAGAACTCAGAATATTAAGACCATAGAACTAAGAACTTAAACGATGAGAACTTTAGAAATGAGAAAAAAAGAGATTTCATACAAAATCTATAAAAAGAAATAAAATAAAAGAAATCGAACAAGTTTTCGTAATTTAAAATATCCATTAACCCAAGTTAGTTTGATAGAACATACTCGATATAGGTGCTAATAATGTTTTAGATACATAAGCTAGACGTTAGGAGTGTTTCATAAAAATCTTGTTTTTCATCCTTTAGTCGGGCGTTAAAATAATAAAAATAATAATATTTTATTATTTTGTCTTCTTGTCGAGATTTTAGAAATTAGTTCGTGCCATGGGTATAAATATGATTTCAGTTTATTTGTCAAATTTTAGTACCATCGTTTACCAAGTAATAATTACTATTTAATATTTAGGGGTTTTGTCCTTTTATCGAACTTTATAAAAGCATGAAGTTTCAAAATATTTTCTAAGTGTAAGCTATTTTACAAAATTTTGGCATGACCCGTTTGTTTGTGAAAGTTTTCTAAGGTTTTCAAACCTTAATTTCAACACTTTTTTCAATTTAATAACTTTTCGGCAAAATGCCAAAATCTAGGTTTTTACGTGTCGTTTTACCCAAATTACACTTCAAATGACTATTTTGACCATTCTAAACTTATATAAGCATAAATCGATTGAAAATCCGTTTTAGACACGTATGTTTTGTTATGTTCACCTCAATGTGGCCTTATGGTTCTAATTAGAATTAAAATTCTTATATATATAATATAATATATATATATATATATATATATATATATATATATATATGTTGTCCAAGTTCTAGCCTACTTAGACGTTGGGCCTAATGGCCTGTTAAGATTTTCATAATTAGCCCGATAGGAGAAAAAGTAGAAGTATTTAATCCTTATTCGGCTTTTTGGCCCAATAAGCCTACAAGTGTATTTTATATCGCAATAAGTTTGAAAATAGCCTAATAATCTTTAGGAATAAGCAATAAGCCTTTAGTTTGCCAAAATAAGTTTAGAAAATAAAGCGTGAAATAGGATATGTTGCCGTCAATAAGACGAATAAGCCGCGTAGTTATTCCTCTTATTGGTCGTTGCGCGTCCAATAAGAAGCGCCAAAATAAGTCATTATAAGCCCGTATAGTAAAATAAGCCCGAAGGTCGAATAAGTTTTCTAAAATAAGCCACAATAAGCTGAGAATTAAGCCAACTAAGCATGACGGGTCCAATAAGCCCAAGATAAGCCACGGCTTATCTCGGCTTATTGAGCCATGAGGCTTGTTTGGCCCAAAACTGCCAATAAGCCCTCGAATAAGCAAGTAAGCCCTTAAACACTTTGTATCGATACTAATAAGATCTAACTAGTTGAAAAAAGCCCGATAAAATGATAATTGGCCGAGCCTATGGCTTCTTTTATCTTTCCCTTATTGGGTCGTAGACAACACAAAAACCCAAACAAAAAAAAAAAAAAAAAAAAAAAAAAAAAAAAAAAAAGAAAAAAAAAACAAAAAAAAAAAAAAAAAAAAAAAAAAAAAAAAAAAAAAAAAAAAAAAAAAAAAAAAAAAAAAAAGAAAAAAAAAAAAAAAAACAAAAAACAAAAAAAAACACAAAAAATCAAAGCCAGAAAAAAACAAAAAAAAAAAAAAAATAAGAAAAAAAGCAAGTAAGCCCTTAAACAAGTGTATGATAAGCTAATAAGATCTAATAAGTTGAAAATAAGCCGGATAAAATGATAATGGGCCGAGCCTATGGCTTCTTTTCTTTCCCTTATTGGGTCGTGACCACACAAAAGCCCAAAAACATAAATAAGCTCTAACGAGTGGGCTAATAAGCCCTATACGAAAATACAATGAGCTAATAAGCTTAGTTAAGACGGAAATAAGCCGGATAAGTCATGGGCCGATCCCATGACTCTTTTGTTTGTTTTTCGTTAGGCCGAGACACAAACAAGCCCAAGAGCTCAAATAAGCCCTAAATGAGCTTATTTTTAAGCTAGTTTTTGAATAAGCAAGAATAAGCACTTGACCCAAGATATCATTTTACCATTACAACCAAAATATTTAGAAGACCATTCTTTTGTTTCCCTTTTTGGCCACGTCGAGACCAAACGTACCCTTTCAAACATTTGTTAAACTTTTAGTTTTATTTTTTAGAATGATCAACTTGTTCAACTAGTATTATAACACCATAACAATCATGAAAGGACAAGAATTTAAGGTTTTAAAAGACTTACAAAAGAGTGTTTTCAAAATGAGGATTAAGGCTCGAACGTACAACCTAAACGTTGTTTCTGTTTACCTACGCCTATTATAACTTAATCCTTACGCGTTCTTGCTTCCGTGTCTTATATCAAACTTGAAAAATGAAGTGTGTGTGTGGGTTGTGTGTTCGTTCGAAACCAAGAAGAGAGGATGAGAGGAAAAGTTGTTTTGGATGCTTTGGTGGAAATGAGGATATGTTTGTGTAAATTTGAAATTTGTAGGACAAAGGACTAGATGATGCTCCAAAAATGTGGGAATGGTGTTCCCTTGAGGGTGGTCAGCTAGGACTAAAGAAAAAGGGATCCCATGCTTATTTTTTTGTCTTTCATCTTGTGTTAGGATCATGTGTCATGGTTTATTTTGAAAACGAACTAAAACCCGAAAGTTACTTGTATTTTTATCGAATGTAAAATTGTGTTTACATAAACTTTGAATATTCATACTATAGGTTTTATAGTTAAATTGCTTTAGATTTAGTGCACGCTTGCGATTTTTCCATTTCTTGTTAACTCTAAGCGAAACCCGAAAATTTACGTTTATTGAAATGTTATTGATTACTATCAAGTAATCTATTAAAAGGAGTCTACCTTAGTCATTTAAGACATTTAGTCATAATATTTAACCACTGTCGTGCCGGTACGCGTTGTTTTGATGTTTTACCGCACGCTGTAAATGTTTAGTATGTAGTAATTTGTTATAAGATAGCTTATCATAAAAGAAATATGTTTGGTTGACAGCCGGTTTTACCGTAACTGTTTTACGCACCGCAAAAGTCAACAAAAGTTAAAGTTTAAGTTGTTTTATAGAATTTGATTAAATAGTGGTATGTAGTAATAGTATTTGGGATACTAAGGCCTATGAAAAATCACCAGTTGTCACATTAGGTGTCCTAGGGGCGCTAGTTGTCCTATGCGTTCCCTGGGTAGACTCAGTCGGTTGCTACAGAGTCGAAGGAACATCTACTCCGAACACCGCAACATACAATCGATAATTCTCTGTGAGCTTCATCTCATCGGTTATCATCCAACTCGGAATTTTCATTCCAACTTCTTCCTTATTCTTCCCTGAATTGAAGATGCTTTTCAACATCTCATCATCTTCTAAATTGTGATACTTATCACGAGTTCTTCTCAAGATTTCAGGGAATCCAGTCATGTAATGACTCACTATAAGCTTTGTGAATCTGGGATAAGGAATCAGTGTTGTTGGATGTTCAAGTGAGTTTTGAAATCCTTAACAAAGCAAGTCAGCATAGTCAACATGTATATTGTTGACAAAGCAATACAAAATCTGCATTATCTGCAAAGGCGGTTGATCATATCAAGTAACTCGGGTTGTCAGACATCTTGAAAACATCTTACATAGTGTCTGCCACAGTTGCACGAGACCGGTTGTCTTAAAGTTAGATGGTGATCTTAATTCCAGTGTGGTTGATGTAGAATGGAATCATCTCTGAGAACTTTGGAGTAGGGACAAAACAATCATGATTGTTGTTAGTAGCTTGAGGCAAGTGAAATACTGTTCTGAAATCATCAAGAGTCATAGTAAGCTCTTTCCTGTCAAGCACAAACGAGAGCTTATACTTTGATCCATCTTCTTTCGAAGTATGCCAGAATTTCCCCAAGTAGATCCATGGTACTGATGAAGAAGCAACAATGCTGAATCTGAGTGGATGAGTTTGAAGGATGTTTGCCAGGAGTTTGCTTTCATTTGGACACAACGAATTGTCAAGATCAATTTTTTTGTTGGCATCCATAAGAGCATAACGTTTGTTGGGACACAATTCGTCTTGGTAAACATCAACTTGTCTTTGTGGTTGTGTCATGTATATGATATTTTTGTCTCTTTTCGCTCTGTCTGTTTTATACGTTTTGGCAATTCTTTTTAAACATATTTTTGATCCGTTTGTTTCTCATGTGCTTATTCTTGCTTTTTCTAGCACTTGCCATACGCTTTATTCGCATTTTTCTTTTGAATACTCTTTTTGTGTGTTCTGGCATTTCTTTTTCGAACACACTTCAGATTTGCTTTTTCGCGTATGGTTTTTGTCTCTTTTTCTGTTTAGAATATCCTCACCAGAAATTCTTTGTGAAATGATACTCTTTCAAGAATAATGAAGATACTCTCTGATTTTGAATAAGACTCATTTTGAGAAATTTAAGAGATTCAAATTCTTAAAACTTTTTGTGAAAGAGTACCATTTTTGACAAATACAAAAATTTTAAGAACTTTTTAAAAAATCTTTTATGCAAAAGCATTTGTTTTTTTAGAACACATAATCAGTCAAACTCAATTCAACAATTGAATGGTCACTAAGTCACTCACTCCTCATTCTGTTCAATGCATAAAATGGTCATAACCGAACATAACTTAGACCACTTAAACAATTGAGAATAAACATATTTGACACAAGATATAAAGTTCATCAAAACTTGATCAATTTTTGTTCAATTTGGAGGTACTTTTTCACAAACGTTTGAAATTTAACTCACATGAGATACTGATCTTTTTATTTACAGACATTTGAGATTTAGACAACACATTCAAACATATATCAGTAACACATACTGAATCTAGTAAGCCTCCCCAAAAATTTTATGCGTTTACCAACAAATTTGACACTTCTGAAATTCAATTTTGACTTTTTTTGGTTTGACTTTTCTGAAATTTGACTTTTTCAGTCATGACTTTTCCGAATTTGACCTTTTTCAATTTAGGCTTGTTGAAAATGACTTATTTGGCCAAATTTTCAACGAATTCGATTTTATTAAGCTATAACAAGTTCATTTTAAGCAACATTAGTCCTTTATACTCGTTTTAATCAATTTCGACAAAGTTTGAAGACTTCCGAATTTGACCAGCCATCAAATTTGTCATTTTTGGAGTTTAAGCAACAACCATTGCAATTAATCATGCACAAAAATTATCAGAACCATATCTAAGCCTTATTCTATCATTGATTTTCAAAACCCTTAATTTCAAAAACCCTTATTTCTTATCGAATTTAAATTCGACGTCAAGAACACCATTAAAATTCTTTTTCAAATCCTGTAACATTGAAATTACTTACTGGTGTGTATAGTTTTAATACGTATAATAATATAACGATAATGAAATTCCAAAACTACCCTTGAGGACAAAGGTAGTAAGAAAAATCACATGAAAATATTCTACGTAAGAAACCGGTAAGTGATTACCGGGTCGTTTTCCCAAAGACTTATGAAATTGAGACCTCGCTTGTTATTTGGACAATGATTTGAATTGGTTCGAAGATGATTTGTTTTCTAAAATCCTAATAGTGAGCAAATAAAGGCACAATTAAATCTAACTACGAAAATATGATAACGAGAAATAAACTAAAACACGACAAATAAGCAAAAACAATAAAATTAAACCCTAAATGCTTTTCTAATCCTAAATGACTATTTAAAAGTAAAAAGCTAAGAAATTTCTTAACCGAGATTAATTTGAGCTAAAAACGAAGAAAACGAGAACGGGGATCGAATCCCGTTCTTTAAAAATTGAACTTTCAAAATATTAACCCTACGAAAGTAAATTTCAAACCTACGCTAGATTATGATAAAAGAAAATTTTATAGAAAAGAAAATTATTTTTTTGACTTTTTTTATAATTTTTTATGAATTAAAACGATTTTAATGAAATTCAATGTTTAAAAATACTAAACTATTTATAAAAAAATGAAAAAATCATGAAAAGTAGCTTGAACGGGGAGGAATCTAGGAAAAATAAGCTCGTGGAAACAGCTTATCGATTAAGCTGTGAAATAAGCCAAAACAACTTATTATACAAAATAGCTCAAAATGTGTATAAGTATTAACTAATTGCAAACTCTAACGGATGAGCTATTGTAGCACAATAGCAATGAGTGGTGTGTGTAAAACGTTTGGTTGATGGTGGTAGAGGTTCCGGGTTCGAGCCTTGCTCACCCGGGGCTTCCCACTATCCCAAATGTTTTTGTTTTTGCCATTTTTTTAATAACTTTTTAAAACACTTAAACATAAGCAACTTTTGTGAAAACAAACTTTTTGAAACTTAAATATAAGCTGGAAAAGAGCTTTTAAAACTTGACAGAAAACCCTTAGAGGGAAATTTGGCTTTTTCAAAACTAGGAAATAAAATAAGCTAAAATTAAACTTAAGCCTAAGTAGAATAAGCTACTACTATCCTAAAGCTACTCTAATAAGCAAGTCTGAGCAAGAAATTAAGCAAAAAGAACAGACAATAAGCTGGAACAATCATTTAAGCTTATATCCACAAAACTGGCTACTAAACAAGCAAACAACTAATTTAGAGCCTAATTTTAACTAAGCAAATGGAACCTTATGGAAATAAGCTCTATATCCTATTAAACCTTGGCCAAAAAGCTACATGAAACATCTTTTAAAACACGGTTTGAAAAAAAAATAATCTAAAAAAAACTTATAGAAAATAGCTTATTCACTCAGTAGGAGCTAAGTGAACTTATGATTTTGAAAAGACAAAAAGTTGTTTTGACAGCTAAAAACAGATGACCAATTGAGCTTAATTTAAAAAAAACAATTTGAAATAGATGATTAATGACCTAAAAACTACTTGTAAATTGAAAATCAAGACCTAATAACCATTTTAAACCTCTGATAATTAAGTTTGAAAAAGGCTATTTGGCTGTTTTTGATGCTGATGCAATTGACCATTATGAATGACTAAATCCTAAAATGAATGCTGGCCTAAAAAACTAGTTTCTACATCTATAAATTATCAAACTAAGAGCAATAAGAGCAATCAAAATCACTAGAACAGACTTGTGCTACAAATTATATTGAAACTGAACTTAAACCTAACAGATTCTTTCTACTAATGCTAAATCACAACTTAAGCTAATAACACTCTATCAAAACCTTAAATCCTACTCTCATAAACCTACAAATGAATTTTAAGATTAATGGAAAGGACTACTTAACCTTTGACAGCACTAACTAAGTTAGTGCTGTCTAATGCCAAACACCCCTTAACTTTTCCAAAATCCATTATAAGCTTATGAAACTTAGAATTAAGACTCAAAATAGATATACCAGATGATCACAAGCTTTTAACAAACCTATTGAGTAAATATAAGCAAACAATAAGCCAGAACAATAAGCTACTATACTTAAGCTAATATTTTTGGTTTTTATGACAGTTTTATGAAAATTACAAGCAAACCATGATATAAACTAACTAATAAGCATTTTAAACATAATATGACTAAAATAAGCAGTAATACGTAAATCTAAACAGAAATAAGCTAATAAGCTGGTTAAACAGATTTAAGCTAAGACAGATTATAACTAAGCTAAATTAACTAAGCAACAAGAAAAATAAAAGAGATGTACCTCACACCTTAGCTAAACAGAGGTGTTAACTCTTAATAGAGCTTAAACAAATAGCTTAAGCTTATAGCTTAAGCTTAAATCCAAATATCATAGTCTAATCCTAATGCTTGAACCTCAAGCACTGTTACTACTTGAAAACTCTGAGCAGCCATCCAATTCCTTTGAGTTTTCAAGTATTTTGAGCTTTTAGTAGCTTGTGAATAGCTTTGAGAGCTTATGAACAGTAGATAAGAGCTTTTGGAAATTTAAGAGCATAATAAGCAAAAATAGATTTTATGAAGTAAACTAAGATTTCATTGATTTAATAGCTAATTACAATACATGAAATAGAGATTACAAAGACAGAATTAAAATTACATTTAATTGAAAAATTACATAAGCTAAAAAAACTATATTAAGCTACTACTAAAAGTTGGAAAAAGAAGAAGATCCCCTTCTGTGAGTGATGAGGCCTTGAATTTATATGCTGGAAGAGAAGCTTCCAGACTTCTTATACGCTCCCCTTGATCTTTTGATCTTGACCATTGGATATCTTCAATCATTGGATTCTTATTTTTGGCCGTAGGATCCATAAGAGGCACACGGATTACCAAGCTGGCAATCCTACTTTTTGGGAGTGAGTGCTCTTCTTTTGTCTTGTTTTCAGTGTAAACTCCCACTCTTTGTGTGTTAGTTTGCTTCCAACGTGTCCTTCCCTTTGTTAGTTCTGACCAATGAGAGCCTTAGGTAACGTTTCCTTTTGCTCACATGTAGCATAGCACTCGAATCTTTTAGCCACGTCATTAATTGAGATTTACCCTTTGTTTTGGCAGGGTAATTGGTTGAGAAAGACGATGAACAGTAAAAACAGACTTTCTCGCCCTTCTTTTCTTTTCTTACTTGTTGTTTGACCCGAGGGTGTGGGCTTTGACCTGGGCTTGGGATATTAATAAAAGAAATGGGCCAGTTTAATTGGTTTTGGGTTTATATAAGAGATAACGATCGTTATCTCTTTAATAAAAAGGAGATAACGGTGTTAGGGTTTAGGGACTATTTTTGTATTATGATCTAACATTAAGGGTTTTTATGGTATTTTGAGGATTTTGCCATTAAGCATGTTGACCATAGTTGACCAAGTGTTGGTCATTGATAGCAATCTCCCGGCTCTTGTGTACTCCATCCGTTCCTGTGTTCGTCTTTGTCCGGTTTTGACCGTATTCTTGTGATTTTTGCATTATCCGTACATACACATTCACAAACAACAAAATACACAAATACAAGCATATTTTTGCACATTTTGATCATTTAAGGCCATTTTTGATATAGAAAGGATATGTGATTTCTCACATATCAAGGCTTCTCTAGTAGTTTTACTCAAAAGATTTCCACCCGCCGTGGCATTTAAGGAGTCGTGATCATTATCATTTAAACCATTATAGAAAGTATCTATTTGGGTTAACTCTGTAAATCCGTGGTGGGGACAAGCTCTAAGCATTTCTTTAAATCGTTCCCATGCTTCACTAAATGTCTCATCGAATTTTTAAGTAAATCGAAAGATTTCATTTTTTAAGTGAGTGGTCTTCGAGGGAGGGAAAAATTGATTCACGAATTTGTTTATGAGATCATCCCAAGTCAAGATAGAATTAGGAGGTTCTTTATCGTACCAAACAAGTCATATAGAAGAAGCAACTGCAAGATGAACCGATTATCGGTTACAAAATTTTCCCGAAGTATTTCCCGAAACTTGCCGAGTCTTTCACATACCAGACAAGTGGAATTTCAAATCGATTTAGTACCTGGTGCTGCACCGGTAGCACGGGCGCCTTATCAATTGGCATCATCCAAAATGAAAGAATTGTCGGATCAACTGCAAGAACTTTCCGACAAAGGCTTTATAAGACCTAGTTCATCACATGAGGGAAGCTCCAAGTTCTAGTTCGTCAATAAGAAAGATGATCGTACATGTGCATAGATTATCGGAGAATGAACAAACTAACGGTGAAAACCGTTAGCACACTACCATAGAATTTGATGACTTATTCGATCAACTTCAAGGTCGATTCTACTCGAAGATCGACCTAAGTCACTTTATCCAATCACCAATAGTGGGTTCGAGAAGAAGAACATCATCGAAGACTGTGCCTTCAAAACTCGATATGGACATTATGAATTCCCAGTTATTCAGTTTGGTTTTGACCAACGCACCTTTGTGTTAGGACCTCATGAACCGAGTGTGCAAACCTTAATCTGGATAAAATCTTAATGATCTTTAATTGACGATATTTTGACTATTCCAAGAACAAGTAAGAGCAAACGAAAGCATCTGAAGATAATATTGGGAGTTGTTGAAGAAAGAGGAGCTGTATGCAAATTTTTCCAAGTGTGAATTTGGTTTCCCAAGGTACAGTATCCTCGGTCACGGATTGTAATAAAGGCATTCATCGTGGATCCAGCCAAGATCGAATCCGTTAAAGATTGGGCATCTCCTAAGACACCAACGGAGATTTCGTCAGTTTTTTAAGGTCTTGCTGGGTATTAATCGAACGATTCAGTGAAGGTTTATTCAAGATCGCCAAACCAATGACCAAGCTCACTCAAAAGCAGGTCAAGTTTGAGTGGTGTGACAAACATGAAGCCAGCTTTTCCAGTTATTGAAGCAGAATTTGTAGTGCAAATCCAATTCCTCAGCTATTACCCGAAGGAAGTGAAGATTTTATCGTATACAACATTCACGATCAAGGGTTTTGGGCGCTGTGTTGATACAAAGGGAAAAAGGTTATGTCTTATGCATCACGCCAGTTAAAGATCCATAAGAAAGAACTAATACTAAACTACTCATGACTGGAACTCGGAGCAGTAGTGTTTTCGCTCTGAAGATTTGGAGCGCTAATTCTGTATGTACCAAGTGTACTTATTTACTGATCATGAAGAATTTTACAGCATATTCTTAATCAGAAGGAAATTAAACATAGACAACACGATGGTTAATAGTTGCTTTAGTGAATACATTGCGATATTTGTTATCACCCAGGGAAGGCAAATGTCCCGTTGCTGATGCTTATTGAGCAGGAAGAACGGTAACACACCGTTAAGAAGTTTTGAGCTTTAGTCATGACTTCTTTGCTTGGATCTCCTAAGCAATCTTGAAATGCTCAGCACTGAAATCACGAAACCATAGAACATCAAGAATAGGATGTTAGAGGTAGCTTGATTGAACATGCTAAATTTCCCAGAGGCACATTAGAACAAAAAGTGAAACCTCGACGATTAACCCTATGCCACAATGGCAGGAGTTGGTACCTTGTTATGATGAAATTGCGGACTATGATCATGCACGAGTCCCACAAATTGAAGTAATTCTATCCATCCAGTTCCGAGAATGTAGCAAGACGAATAAAGAACTATATTGGTGGCCCGAAAGTATAGCTGATATCGCCGCCCAATGTTAGCAAGTGCTTTGACCTTGCTAAGGTCACGGCGAACAATCAGAGACAATCGGATTGTTGGTACATAGGACCCAATACCTCATTGGAAGTGGGACAAATTCACGATGGATTTTGTCACCATAGCTCCTAAGTCATGATCACAAGGGTAATACACCATTTTGGTAATCATTGACCGGCTTACAATGTCCCGCAATCTTAATCCCATGAAAGAAACTGACACCTCTAGAGAAACTAGCGAGGATGTTACCTAAAGGAAGTAAGTAACAAGGCATGAATACCCGTCGCCGATTATTTGTGATCGTGACCCTAGGTTCGCATCAAATTTCTGGATGTCACTTCAAAAGCTTTGGGTACAAGTTTAGATATGAGTACGGCATATCATCCGCAAACTGACGGACAAAGCGAGAGAACCATATTAAACTCTCGCAGATATGCATAGAAGCTTTTGTGATCGTCTTTGGAAATGTTTGGGTAATAACCATTTTTGCCATTAGTCGAGTTTTCAACAATAACAGTTTATCATTAGCTAGCATTAATGCTGCCCCATTGAGGCACTCTAAGGTTCGAATAAATTGTCGTTCGCCTGTTTGTTGGCTGAGGTTGGAGAGAAGTTCAACTCACCGTCAAATAGTAACAAGAGACAACCAAGAAAATCATTCAAGTTAAGCAAAGTATGCAAGCCGCTCGTGATAAACAAAAGAGCTACGCTGATTTGAAGCGTAAGCCGATGGAGTTTGAGGTTGGAGATAAAGTGATGCTTAAGGTTTTGCCTTGGAAATGGGTTGTACGTTTTTGGCAAAGATGGACAATTAAATCCCAGGTTTGGTTGGGACCTTTCAAGTTAATAAAAAGGGTTGGAGACCATTGCATACCAAACTCGAGCTTCCTGAGGAAGCTGAGCGGGAGTTCATAATACATTCACGTGTCCAACTAAAAGAAGTGTTATGCCGCCGACCTTAGCCGTTCCGTTGGAATGGACGTCATTTTGATGACAACTTCAGTATTGTCGAGAAACCAATAGAATCACATATCGTGAAGTTAAACGGTTGAAGCGAAGCGTATCCCATTAGTCAAGGTTCGATGGAACTCCAAGAGAGGTCCAGAGTTTACATGGGAATGCGAAGATCAATTCCGGAAGAAATACCCACATCTGTTTCTCATAGCCCGGTGCTTTCGTCAATTGTTCCTTCTTAAGACTTTGAGACAAGGCTTCAGCTAATCGGGGAGATCTATAACACGCTCGTGTTTAGGACAAATACGACGTTTAATAAAGTCACCATTTATTTTTTTTGTATTGTATGCGTTTGTTTTAATGGAAATCCGTTTTAAGTTAAATCGCGTAAGCTAAAAATGATCAGTTAACGTAAACGGGCATTAAGTGAATTATTGTTTACGTCAAACAAGTGTTAAGTAATTATTTTGAGGATAATTATTAACGTTTCACAAGTTATTTTATCAGATACGTGAAAGTGTTTACGTTTCACGATAAATGACAATTAGGTTTTCCCGGAACCCTAAAAATTAACGTACGCTTCAACAAATACCTACGTTTATATACAATGAATCAAAGTTTATAAAACTTTATGCATATGTATATATTTATACACGTCTCATATGTTTATACAAAATAATAAATACTTTACAAAATACCAAGACTTTACAAAGTAAACTTTTATATAAAAACTACACTTTACTTTTAATTAAAAGTTTTACTTATACTTTCTTTTATAAAAGCACAAGTAAACATTATATAAAAGAAATTAAACTAGAAAACACTAACCCTTGATTTCATGGGATGATTCCCATTAGGAGGAACACATAAACATAAGCTTTAAAGCCCTTGAAACCCTCCTTTTTGGTCCCCTTGTACCCTTGAATCCCACGGCACACCTCACCCCCCCTTTGAATTTCTTGGTCAAACTTTGCAAGTAAATATCTTATAACCTCTCCTATATATATTCATGCATGCATAAGTCAAGTTTCATACTCTTTTACTTAAGAAAATTTCACTTTTCCTTTCTCCTTTCTCTCCCAAAACCCACGGCTCAATTAACAAACATAATCAATCCATACAAAACTTTTATACAATCCATACAACCCTTTACACATCAATCCTAAGGCACACTAAGGTGTTTGCAAGCATTGGTTCTTCATTTGCAAGGATTTAAAAGAAAAGGAAGATTAGGGATTCAACCTAATCTTTGGGTTTATAAGCTTGTAACTTGGGTTTTTGAGTCTAAAACACAGTTTAGCCAATTTATTTCTCAGCGCATACATAATCCCTAAGGTCGTCCGTAATCTCCTTCATAACTTATATTCCTTATGATTTTAATGTGGTAATATGTTAATTAATGGCCTAAATCTCCCACTAATGGGATTTTTTATATGTAAAATGATTATACTTATGTTTATGATTTTATGCAATTTATTCTTATGTCATATGGTTATATATATCATGGAAAAATGAATGTAAAAGTATGTTAACATATGGTTTAAGTATAAACATGTTTAGGTAATAATTAGGGTTTTATAAGGTTACTTAATTATTCACATGTGAAAGTAATGAAACTAAATTGTTAAACTTGTTACAATGACTTTATAAGGACTATGGATGAACTTGGACATTATTATAAGTATCACATATGTTAAAAATAGCTATTAGGGTTTTTAAAGTAAACTACTAAATTAAATAATACATAAAACAAGGTTTTTATAAAGATATACACATGAATACTTAGGGGCTGTTTTGAATCCGAAATTCATACAGTGGGTTTGACATAATATAATAATAATACGTCTCGTGACGATTCCAAAATGATAAGAAACTCGAAAAACCGATTTATAACGAAAAAGATACGTTAGTTACGATTTTAACGACGAATAAATAATTTTATAAAAACTATTTTTTAAAAAAAAATTTACTATTCATTTACAGAAACTTGGTATTTTTAAACATCTAATAATATAATAACTTTTAAATAACGAGGATCGTTACTTCGAAGAATCGCTAAAAACAGAACTATACGAATAAACTACGACGTTTAACGAAATTAATTTTTTATAAAGTAATTTATCAACTATGAACAGTAAAAAGCACTAATTCATACATGTGAATAAACTTTATAAAATATATAATACATCTTTTAATAACAAAGACGTTCCACAGGAATCAACTATAAAATCGGGATTAAAAACTAATAAGTTATTTCAATTACGAGTTTACGCTAATAAATAAAACGTAAAAACGAGTATAAAGCTGTTGGAATAGTAAAAAACACATATTCATCGCAGACAAATACAAAAACTTGAAAAATGTAATATTTTTTGATCCACTCGACTTACTACAAGACGTGGACGTAAGAAAACGCGAGCAACGTACTTAAAACGACCAAATTAGTCATTTTTTACGAAAATATATTTATAAAACTTTTCACTTTAATGGAAGTTTATATTTTACTGAAAACGATTAGTCGGTGAGTATGCTATATAGAATATTGAGTGGATTAATCAAGTGCTAAAAATACTAGATAGTTTCAATAATGAGGCCTCTACGGAATTGTGCGGATCCGACGAGTTGTTGGATTTAACGATTTAAAGTGTCCTAACCCTCATACGTTCATGTCCCATGACCTCTTTAAATATGATAGCCCTAACGAAAGTTACGATGTAAAACAACTATAGGATTAATAATGTTATAATAAAAGTACTCAGTTTTAACTAAAACTTAAAAGCGACCTAAATTTAAATAGGTTTGCATCAAACGTCTTTGCTGACGTTTTAATCTGTGTTATTTGGACTATTCATGTACTCAAGGTGAGTTTCATAGCACCCACTTTTTATAGTTTTTCTGATTTTCTATTATTGGGGTGAAAACATGCTTTGTTTATAAATCTTGGACGCAAGTTTTTACATATATGATTAGTGTTGCCTAATAGCGATACCTCCTGAGCCCATTATCACGAACAGTCAATTGCATAGATGTAGTTGTTAATTGCATTATGTGAGCGCGAATGTTATAAATAGATCTATTGGGATTAACCTCCCTGTTTGGGTGATTAGCTATCACCGGGAACGAACGTTGACCATGTCGGACTTGGATGTTGCGGGTTACAACATCTAACGGCAAAATAACTGCAAAATAGCAAATAAAGGTTGAGCTTCAGTGTCATCCTGAGCCTTAGTGCAACAGTAATCTGGTTTTGTGATTGTTGGCAAATGTTGTCAACATCACGGGGAAAGTTCTTGCGGTCCTGCATAATATAAATTCATAAAACCTATGAATTCACCAACATTTTTTTGTGTACGTGTTTAAGCAATGTTTATTAGGAGGTCAATAGCACGACACGTAGCCAAAGGATGCATTCAGACTCCAATTTTTAGGAGCAACGAACACACCACTAACATAAGCGATTACATGAGAAGCATCATAATATGAGGATCAATGTATTGTTGTCTTTATGATTAATGAAAGTAAACAACGCGAGAGCCAAGTTCAGCACAAAGACACTATCTCAAGATGCTCTACGTAGTTACCTTTCGAGCAGTCTCAACATTATAGTCTAATACTACAATTCATCAGTTATCACCCAACTATCCATCACTACTAAATACACAACTCATAAAACGACACTCTCTATTTGCTGAGTGCATAGTCGTTCTTATATATATCTTGTGCTGTTGATCTTGAAGTAACACGCCCCGGACCATTATTCCGCTGCGACCCATTTTGGGGGTGTTACAAAAACGGGGTACGTGAGAACAACGGGCAAAAATAGGTAAGATTATATCGAAGATATACTACCCCATAGTAGTGTGAGAGCTAAAAATAAAACATTTGTCACCAATATTTCCTACCTAGACAACCCCATACTAAGAACTCAAAAAGGTCGAAATGCATAACTCCAAGCAGAAGAAAGTATCACAAAAATCTTAAGCTGTTTATCAAGTGTGCTAAAAGATAAATGTTAGTCGATAATAATCTTTAGGATATCGGATTTCCCCAAACTGATGGCAAGCAAAGGCTAGGAAGCTCGAGTGAACCGGGACAAAACACCAAACACGATATTCTTTAGAAAATTTTGGGTCAATCCTGCAAACAATCACAAGTACAAACAACAACAAGAATCGGAAGAGTACAAGCCCCTCCCAACACGAATAGAATATCATAGAAGGTATAATATGGGTGCCTCCCAACTGAAGCGCTTTGTTTTGGTAACCGAGTCACATAAGCTTGACTCGAATACCCGAATTCATTCGTCCCTTGGAGCAAGTGGTGGAGATAGTACAGACTACCTTGGGATGGTAAGTCCCTCCGAAGTAATGCTTCACAACGATGAACCATTCGACCTTAAAGTTTGACCAGCGGGTTGAGATAACACAATTGTTCTGTATGAAAAACGTTTGGCGATGGTGAAAAGTCTGATCAAACGAGTTTTAAAGCTTTTCGGGTAGAATAGTCATTACGACGAGAGTTGAAAAAGTAAAACTCGATCTACGCAACATTGAAAATGCGTTTTTGATCTTTTGAGTCCGTGAAGCTTCTTCATTCCTCCTCCTTTAAAAATTAAAGAATTCTCGTAAGCGCTTGATCAACGAAGCTTATTAAGTCATCAAGTTGAAACTGCGGTGATCACCCAGCGGTTTTAATAATCGAATTTAGCAGGTTTCAAACCCCTATGCTTAAGCTCCTAGTTCGATAGTAAATGGCAAGACTTTCCCGTATGACTAACTTAATAAGGGTAACAAACCAAATGGTGTCTTAAAAGCAGTACGAAATTCCCACAAAGCGTCATCTAGTTGTCGCACCACGAGCAGGTTTTCATCCAAGCGTCTGTCTAGAATAATAGTTTCAAACCACGATTGGACACTTCCACTTGACCGCTCGTTTGAGGGTGGTAAGCGGTAGCTAAACGATGAGTGACCCCATACTTAGACATTACTTTAGCAAACTGATCATTACAAAAATGTGTCCCACGATCGCTTATAATAGCTCTAGGCGTTCTGAATCGGGCAAAAAGGGATTTTAAAAACTTAACTACAACTCTAGTCATCATATGTGGGGAGCGTCCTTTTAAGCGCTTTAGACCAATTTCTTAGAAATGCTACTCAACGGCTACGAGGATGCTATTTATTCCATGTGAAGACGGAATCGGTCCCATTCGAAATCCAATACACCCCATACATCAATGCGATTTTCACAATACATTGGAGATAGTCGTTTTGAGGCGCATCATCATCGTCGAAGTGAATAAGTGTCTTCTACTGCCCATTGATCGTCGTTATGCCACCCGACGTATACCAGAAAAGATTTGAGATCTCATAGTAATGGCATCTCGATATATGGTAGGCCAAAAGAAACCGGCATCAAATACTTTTTGGGCAGTGAGATTGGCACTATGATGGCCCCGTGGGTTCCCTTCATACAAGCATTGAGGATTTTCAAAGAGCTCTGCCCATGCACATACCTTCGAAAGATTTAATCCGCACAAGTACGAAAAGATTTGAACGTCCCAGAAATAATGGTTTAAAGTCCTTGAAAAAACTTCCTCTTTTTTTTGAGTTGACATTCCTTTGATGATAAAATTCCCCGCATGGTAATTTGCATAGTCCGCAAACCATGGGGTACTTCCACTAGAAATAACTCCAAGAGTCTCTAAAGGAAAATGTTCATTTATGTCCTTGTTTTCTAACACATCCTTATGAGGATTCTCAAGTCTAGATAAATGACCTGCCGCAAGGTTCTCACTTCCTTTTTTATCACGGATGGTGATATCAAATTCTTGTAGGAGAAGAACCCACCAGAGCAACCTCGGCTTAGCGTCTTGTTTGTTCATAAGGTATTTTAAAGCCGAGTGATCCGTATACACTATGCTTTTAGATAAGACAAGATATGGCCGAAACTTTTCAAAAGCATACACAACGGCAAGCATTTCCTTTTCCGTGGTAGTGTAATGAATTTGAGCTTCTGTCATTGTCTTACTAGCATAATGTATAGGCTAAAAGTGCTTCATCTTTCGTTGTCCTAAAACCGCGCACCAATCGTCGAAATCCACTGTGCGTCACACATGATTTCGAAAGTAAGTTTTCTAATCCGGAATAACTAGGATAAGGGAGGCTTAGGAAGCTTCTTATTTAAGGTCTGACAAGCATCAATACAATCCTTAGAAAATACAAACGATGTTTCTTTCTCAAGAAGGTGAGTTATTGGTCAAGCAATTTTAGAAAAGTCTTGGATAAAACGTCGGTAAAATCCTGCATGACCTAAGAAACTCCTAACACCTTTAACGGTAGTCAGGTGAGGGAGCTTAGCGATAACATCAACTTTACTACGAAATCGACTCAATTCCCAGACTTTGAACTTTTTATGCCTAACAAAAATTCCCATCCATACACATAAAGTGGCACTCATCTCAATTAAGAACGAAAATTCGTGTACTTCACACCATTATTAGTATCTTTCTAAATGGGAGAGGCACTAATCAAAACTAGCCCCAAAAACCGGAAAATCATCCATAAACACTTCCATAAGTCTTTTGATCAAATCAATGGAATATGGCCATCATACACCGTTGGAAAGTACCGAGAGCATTACACAAGCCAAATGGCATGCAACGATACGCGAAAGTTCCATACGGGCATGTGAAAGTAGTTTTCTCTTGGTCCTGGGGATCTATTGGTATTTAGAAATACCCTGAAAATCCATCTAGGAAACAATAAAACTTATTTTCGGCTAATCTTTCTAACATTTGATCCATAAATGGTAATGGAAAATGATCTTTCCGAGTTGCTTCATTTAACTTCCTATGGTTGATACAAACTCTCCACCCGGTAACTAAATGTGTCGGAATTAATTCATTCTCTTCATTAGCAACAACGGTAATTCCTCCTTTCTTTGGAACACAATGCACTGGACTAACCCATGGGCTGTTGGAGATCGGGTAAATTCATATCTGGCATCAAAGATGTTTTAGGACCTCCTTTTAGATTACCTCGTGAATTTTTAGGTTAGAAACCCTCTTTGACTTGAACCGTAGGTTTATAATCATCTATCCATCAAGATTTTTGTGTGAACAAAAACGAGGGTCTATAACCCTTTATGTCGGTGATTTTTCAAGCAATGGCCCCTTTATAACCCGAGAATTTGAGCACCTTTAAGAGAGCATCGTTTTCAACTCATTTTTAACCTCTATTGCAATAATCACTGGTAACTTGTCCGTTTTACTTCCCAAGACAGCATATGTCTAAGTGAGGCGGTAAAATCCTATAACTCTAATTCAGGAGCGCCTCAATTAAAGATTTTTGCCTCGGTCACTTCACGTAAATCTTTTAACTCTAATTCCGGAGGCTCTTCAATTGAAGATTTTGCCTCGGTCACTTCACTTTGTTTAAGGTCCATCGGAGGAAGTTGAAACCGGTCATTATTTAACAATTTCTCGATCAAACAAATATCTTCCTCCGGATCGCAATCGGCGTAATTAATTTCTGGTGAAATTGAATCGTCCTTAAGATAAGCTTCGATTTCTTCCAAAATGAATTCGGAAGTAAATGGCTAAGACGTCGGAGTGGGATTGCCACTTGAAGAATTAGAAAATCCTAGCAATTCTAGAGCATACTCCTTACAAATTGCATCAATGATATCAATTCGATTTACCGACTTGTCATTTGTAGAGGAGTATCTCGTGGTTTGATCTAGATTAAGAGTGACGGCTTCGTTATCAACCCGAAGAGTTATTTCTTCTCCATAAACATCAATTAAAGCACGACCGGTCCTCAAAAAGGATCTCCCAAGTATGAGAGGTACTCGAGGATCGGCTTCGAAATCGACAACAACAAAGTCGGTAGGAAAGTGGAACTTTCCTACTTTAACGTAAACGTCTTCGGCGAGTCCTTTAGGATGGGTTATGGATCGATCCGCTAATTCTAAAGTCATCTGAGTTGGTGTAAGTTCGGGTAGGGAAAGCGTTTTCCAAAAGGAAAGAGGCATATGCTTGTGCCAAGATCGGCCAAGGCGTGGCATACATCCATTCTCGGAAAATTGCATGGAATAAGAAACTTACCGGGATCTCCTAGCTTTTCGGGAAGCTTTTTGAGGAGCATTGCCGAGCAATTCTCATTCAACGGTATCTTAGCTAACTCAAGCAACTTTTCCTTATTCATGAGCAAACTCTTAATCGTAGGAGCAAATCTTGGCATCAAAAGTAAAGCATCCGCGAAACTAATGTCGAAGCGCAAATCTTGAAAGATTTGGAAGATCTTCTCCATTTGATTTGAAGCTTTTTCACGGGACTTTTGATCATCACGACGTGAAGGATATGGAATATTTGGCTTAGGTAAACTCTTCAGAACATCGGGTTCCGGAATGGGAGTGGTTTTAGGCAAAGTCTTCGGAACATCGGGTTCCAGAATAGAAATGGGGATAACCGGAGGTGGGATTTGAGCGGTACTTCCTTGGAAATTAGATTGCTCTTTATCCGTTGTCTCCTCGGTTTCTCGTTCCACTACCTTTTTAGGAGAAGGATTAGTAGGAATCGAGGGTCCCTCGTAAGCAACACCACTTCGAGTAGTGATCGCTTTCATCTCACCCTTTGGGTTTGGAATGGTATTACTCGGAAGAGTACCCGAAGTTGAGGCTTGGTTTTGAAACAATCCACAAATCATGTTTTGCAAATTATTTTGAAAAGTAGTTTGTTGATTCATCATGATGGCTTGTTGAGATTTTATCGTGTTTTGAATTTCATTCTTAAGGTCTCCTTTCAACGAGTTGATTTGATTTTGCATGTTTCTCATAATTTGATCGTTATTTCTCTTGTAACTCGAAAAATCATTTGAAAACTCTTGTTGAACTTGATTATTAGGCACTTGAAAATGTTGGTTTTGAAATCCTTGATTTTGAAAATTCGAAGCATGATTATTTTGAGCTTGAAAACCTTGATTACCATGAAAATTATTTCCCCGATTAAAATTATTCCCTTGACCTTGATTTTGATTAAACCTATTTTGACCATTGTTTTGCACCGGAGCAAAACCGGGTGGTGCCATTTGGTTACTAACTCAGTTTTGAGGGTTAACTTGATTGTAAGAACCCGTTGCCGCACAAACACTAGCTTGATTGTTATCGGTAGTCGGACAATTAAACCAAGAATGGGCACCACCATAAGTAACGCAAGTTTCCTCAACCGCTTTGATTGGAGCGCGAGTGACAACTTTCTTAGAAACAATCTCAACTAAGTTCGAAAGTTGATCCGCAAGCTTATCAATTCTCTCATCCGTCTTACTAACACTCTCTCTAGAAGTCGTATTCTTCCTAGAAGCATTTGGTTTGTTTCGTGAATAATGCACTTTTGATTTATTCTCAATTATATTCAAAGCCTCTCTAGTCGTTTTACTCAAAAGATTTCCACCCGCCGCGGCATTTAAGGAGTCTTGATCGTTGTCGTTTAAACCATTATAGAAAGTATCTATTTGGGTTAACTCCGTAAATCCATGGTGGGGACAAGCTCTAAGCATTTCCTTAAATCGTTCCCACGCTTCATTAAAAGACTCATCGAATTTTTAGGTAAATCGAGAGATTTTATTCTTTAAGTGAGTCATTTTTGAGGGAGGGAAAAATTGATTCACGAATTTGGTAACGAGATCCTCCCAAGTCAAGATTGAATTAGGAGGTTCTTTCTCAGTACGTCAAGTTTTTAGCAGCCACCCTCAGTGAATATGAAACATACATTAGCTTAATCACATCATTTGGTATATTCCCTAAATCGTAGATCCGAGTAATCCTTTTGAAACTATTAATAGAGCAGAGGATTTTCATTTCTCTAAACCGGAACTGTCGCTTGAACTAATTGAAGCAAATTCCGTTTTAATCCAAAATTATCCGCTAAATTTTCAGGTAAAATAATAGTTTCTCCATACCCTATCCCGTAGGTGCACTGAGTAAGCTTTTCCCTTGTACATTCCGCCGTTGGGCCACTTCAACGATAGTACGAATCTCGAGTTCGAACTATGTTTGGAACACGGCCTCTATTCGACGTCTCGGATGGTTACGTTGAATTAATTAGAAAATTTGAATTTTCAGTGCGCAACACTTAAACAAAAAAATGAAAATGATAAAGAGAAATGAAAAAGAATATTTTGTTTACCCGAATAATCAACAAACTTAGGTAACTTGCATTATAAAAATAAATTTTACAAAAGAGGTCCTTTTTCGTAAGTGACACAAGACGGTAATTTTTTTGAATCTTTGGTTCGGTAACTTATTGATGGATAATACTTCAATTGAAAGTATTATTTGTTGGTGTTCTTTTACCAACATGGTTAATTTTTTTTAATTTCTTTTATTAATGAATTCACAAAAAAAATCGAAAAATCCAAAAGAGCAAATATTTTTGTATTTTTCTTATTTATTAATCTTCTACTTATACTAAAAAGAAAAGAAAAATATTTTTTTTACTTTTTATATTTTTAATTTTTTTTGTATTTTTGGTTTCCTTAAAAGCGTAACTTTCGAAGACGAAAGGATCTCCAAATCACGATCGACAAACTGCAAACGAAGGAATCTTAATCACAAGTCCCCGGCAACGGCGCCAAAAACTTGGTGTGTATAGTTTTAATATGTATAATAATATAACGATAATGAAATTCCAAATCTACCCTTGAGGACAAAGGTAGTAAGAAGAATCACAAAAAAATATTCTACGTAAGAAACCGGTAAGTGATTACCGGGTCGTTTTCCCAAAGACTTATGAAATTGAGACCTCGCTTGTTATTTGGACAATGATTTGAACTGGTTCGAAGATGATTTATTTTCTAGAATCCTAATAGTGAGCAAATAAAGGCACAATTAAATCTAACTACGAAAATATGATAACGGGAAATAAAATAAAATACGACAAATAAGCAAAAACACTAAAATTAAACCCTAAATGCTTTTCTAAACTTTTTCTAATCCTAAATGACTATTTAAAAGTAAAAAGCTAAGGAATTTCTAAACCTAGAATTAATTAGAGGCTAAAAACGATAGAAACGAGAACTGTGATCTCGAATCCGTTCTTAAAAATTGAACTGTCGCAAAAATATTAACCTACTGGAGAAATTTCAAACTAAGCAAGATTATGATAAAAGAAAATTTTATAATTTTTTTTTTATTTTTCGACTTTTTTTTATAATTTTTATGAATTAAAAACGATTTTAATGAAATCCATGTTTAAAAATACTAAAACTATTTATAAAAAACTGAAAATCATGAAAAATAGCTTGAACGTGCGGAATCTTAGAAAAATAAGCTCGTGAAAACAGCTTATCGATTAAGCTGGGAAATAAGCCAAAACAACTTATTATACAAAAGAGCTCAAAATGTGTATAAGTATTAACTAAATGCAAACTCTAACGGATGAGCTATTGTAGCACAATGGTAATGAGTGGTGTGTGTAAAACGTTTGGTTGATGGTGGTAGAGGTCTCGGGTTCGAGCCTTGCTCACCCCGGGCTTCCCACTATCCCAAATGTTTTTGTTTTTGCTATTTTTTAATAACTTTTTAAAACACTTAAAAATAAGCAACTTTTGTAAAAACAAACTTTTTGAAACTTAAAAATAAGCTGTAAAAGAGCTTTTAAAGCTTGACAGAAAACACTTACAGGGAAATTTGGCTTTTACAAAACTAGGAAACAAAATAAGCTAAAATTAAACTTAAGCCTAAGTAGAATAAGCTACTACTATCCTAAAGCTACTCTAATAAGCAAGTCTGAGCAAGAAATTAAGCAAAAAGAACAGACAATAAGCTGAAACAATCATTTAAGCTTATATGCACAAAACTGGCTACTAAACAAGCAAACAACTAATTTAGAGCTTAATTTTAACTAAGCAAATGGAACCTTATGGCAATAAGCTCTATATCCTCTTAAACCTTGGCCAAAAAGCTACATGAAACATCTTTTAAAACACAGTTTGAAAATCAAATGATCTAAAAAAACTTATAGAAAACTGCTTATTCACTCAGTAGGAGCTGAATGAACTTATGATTTTGAAAAGACAAAAAGTTGTTTTGACAGCTAAAAACAGATGACCAGTTGAGCTTAATTTAAAAAAAACAATTTGAAATAAATGATTAATGACCTAAAAACTACTTGTAAATTGAAAATCAAGACCTAATAACCATTTTAAACCTCTAATAATTAAGTTTGAAAAAGGCTATTTGGCTGTTTTTGATGCTGATGCAATTGACCATTATAAATGACTAAATCCTAAAATGAATGTAGGCCTGAAAAACTAGTTTCTACAACTATAAATTATCAAACTAAGAGCAATAAGAGCAATCAAAATCACTAGAACAGACTTGTGCTACAAATTATATTGAAACTGAACTTCAACCTAACAGATTCTTTCTACTAATGCTAAATCACAACTTAAGCTAATAACACTCTATCAAAACCTTAAATCATACTCTCATAAACCTACAAATGAATTTTAAGATTAATGGAAAGGACTACTTAACCTTTGACAACACTAACTAAGTTAGTGCTGTCTAATGCCAAACACCCCTTAACTTTTCCAAAATCCATTATAAGCTTATGAAACTTAGAATTAAGACTCAAAATAGAGATATCAGATGATCACAAGCTTTTAACAAACCTATTGAGTAAATCTAAGCAGACAATAAGCCAGAATAATAAGCTACTATACTTAAGCTAATATTTTTGGTTTTTATGACAGTTTTATGAAAATTACAAGCAAACCATGATATAAACTAACTAATAAGCATTTTAAGCATAATATGACTAAAATAAGCAGTAATACGTAGATCTAAACACAAATAAGCTAATAAGCTGGTTAAACAGATTTAAGCTAAGACAGATTATAACTAAGCTAAATTAACTAAGCAACAAGAAAAATAAAAGAGATGTACCTCACACCTTTGCTAAACAGAGATGTTAACTCTTACTAGAGCTTAAACAAACAGCTTAAGCTTATAGCTTAAGCATAAATCTAAAGATCCTAGTCTAATCCTAATGCTTGACCCTCAAGCACTATTACCACTTGAAAACTCTGAGCAACCATCCAATTCCTTTAAGTTTTCAAGTATTTTGAGCTTTTAGTGGCTTATGAATAGCTATGAGAGCTTATAAACAGTAGATAAGAGCTTTTGGAAATTTAAGAGCATAATAAGCAAACACAGATTTTATAAAGTAAAATAAGATTTCATTGATTAAATAGCTGATTACAATACTTGAAATAGAGATTACAAAATACAGAATTAAAATTACATTTAATTGAAAATTACATAAGCTAAAAAGAACTATATTAAGCTACTACTAAAAGCTGGAAAAAGAAGATGCGATGTGTGAGGAGATGAGCTCTATTTATAAGGGCTGAGTGAAGCTTCTAGGTCCTAAAGCACGCTCCTCTTATCCTTGATCATCACCCTTCATTTATTGCCAATCATTAGATCCCATCTCTAAACTGTTGGATCAATTTCCATCACACGGATTGCCAAGCTGGCAATCCCACTCTTTTGGATAGTTGTGCTTCTTTTAGCCTTACTTTAGTGCAAATTCCTACTTGTTGGTGTGTTTGTATGGATGCATGCGTGTCATTCCCCTTGTTAGTTTGACCAATCAAATGCTAAGGATAACATTTTATTTTGCCAGCGTGGAGCTTGGTACTCAAATCTTTGTTCCACGTCATTAATTGGGATTTACCCTTTGTTTTGGGAGGGTTATTGGTTGAGAATGACGATGAACAGTAAAATCTGCTTTTCCCGCGCCTTTTCTTTTTTTTATAGAGTTGAGTTTGACTTAGGAGTTTAGGGTGTTGACTTGGGCCTGGTGTTAAGGGAATGGGCCAAAGGTTTATGGATTTAGGCTTGGGATATAAGAGGTTTATTATAAAGGGTTAACGACTGTTATCTCTTTAATAAAAAGGAGATAACAGTGTTAGGGTTTAGGGACTATTTTTTGTATTAGGATCTAACATTAAGGGTTTTTATGGTATTTTGAGGATTTTGCCATTAAGCATGTTGACCATAGTTGACCAAGTGTTGACCATTGATAGCAATCTCTGTTAGGAATAAATCTTCATATGACTTAATACTGCCAACAGTACTAAAGGAGTTAGTACTGCCAGTACAAAGTTAGTACTGCCAATGTTACTTAGTACTGCTAGTAGAAGGAGTTAGTACTGCTAAATGGTCAAAGCTGCTGAACTGAAGATAAGAATGCATGGAGTCTATTTCGGAATGTTTATATTTGAATTGTAACTGAACCTAAATGATAGGCTGATATATTTGTAAAGGGCTCCTTGTATTTCTATAAAAGGAGATCTTAAGTTTTAGAATACATATACTTTTGTATTGAGAGAAACACTTAGAGAGTAAATTTGTAATAGCTTCAAGGTTTGTAACCCCAGTACTTCAAGAGTACTCGTATTATCTCAATAATATTGAAGCAGTGTGTTTTGTGTTCATTGTGTGTTATAGTCATTACTGTTCCATTAATAAACTTCTCTAGAGTATCAAAGTGTAGATTCCGCATACACTTTGGTATACATACAAAGTCTCAATCTTTGTTATTTTGGATTCTTCCAAGGTAACAAGCTCTTTACTACGTAAAGAATCGATCAAGGCGTGGGATCAACAAGTGGTATCAGAGCCTGTGCTTTGAGAAACTTTGATCTAGGGAAAATGGAGTTAGAAAATTCACAAAGCAATGCGTTGGCAAAGCTTCCCATGCTCAAACTAGGAGAGTATGAGATGTGGGAAATCAGAATCAAGCAGTACTTTCAGATCCAAGATTATGCATTATGGGTGGTAATAGAAAATGGAAATTCCTTGGGTACTATTCCTGTTACAACACCAGAATCTGGTCCATCAACAGCATTAAAGATGACTGTGCCCTCTACTACTGAAGAAAAGATTTGCAAGAAGAATGATGTTAAAGCCAGAAGTCTTCTTCTTATGGCACTCCCAAATGAACATCAACTTACCTTTAACCAGTATGTTGATGCTCAATCTATGTTTGTTTCTATTAAAGCTCGCTTTGGAGGAAATGATGCAACAAAGAAGACACAGAAGGCCTTACTGAAGCAACAGTATGAAAACTTCTTTAAGCTACAAAGCTCAGAATCTTTTGGACTCTATCTTTAACTAGGCTTCAAAACTTTGTTAGTAGATTAGTAACTTTCTGGTGTAGATACTCCCCCGGAAGATCTAAATGTTAAGTTTTTGAGAAGCTTACCTTCTGAATAGGATACACATGTGGTAGTCTGGATGAACAAACCCGACTTTGAAACTATGGGTTTGGATGATTTGTACAACAATTTTAAAATTGTTGAACAAAAGGTTAAGAGAACTTTGCTCCAGCGCTAATAATTGAATAAAGAACCTTGGCATTTTCTAACCACTTCCATCCCAACTACTAATACTATTAAGATTGTATAACATCTGGAGTTAGTTACTGGAAAACACCAAGATAATAATGCTAGTAACTTGTGTAGAAACTAGTACTAGAGCTAGTTTATTAGAGAAGCCACAGTTTATGCCTTTTTGTCCACTCAACCACAAGGGTCTCAACTAATTCATGATGCTGATTTGGAAGAAATAGATTCTACGGTGGAATAGGCACATGCTTAAGCATAAAGGCAAGACAGATCTAACAGGAACTGGAAAGGAAAACATCATTGATGGAAGTTGAAAGCTGCTGGTAAATGATCAATCAAAAAGTAGAAATGTTTTCAACGTCATAACTGAGAACATTTTGCAGAAATGCAGAAGCACCAAGAAGTAAAGACAACAGAAAATTGGAATCAAGGAAGCTCATCAAAGGCAGTAAGGATTAAAGATGCTTCTGAAAAAGGCAATATGTGCTATAGATGTGCTGGATTATAGATTGGAGTGAACATGGCAGCTGAAGGAAAAAAATACAAGCAAACAAGGCTCTCATGGCATCACTGATTCTGAGGTAGCAAATGAAAAATCTTGTTCTAAATCTTTTTGCAACATTATTAAGCTCTCAAAAAACAGGTTATGATGATTTTAATTGTTAAATTAGATGATCCTGTTTTTTTAAAAGCAGCTACATATAAAAGAGGATCTGATCAATTTTATAGCACAAGAAGTTCAAATATAAAGAACTGAATCGCAGTCCTTTTTTTCTGAAGAAAATGCTTTGCGAAAAGAAGTGTAGGTCATAGAAGGAATATCAAATTGGATTACTTAAGACTAAAACTTAAAAAGTTAAGAAGAAAAGGAGGGTTATTGAATTAAGCTAAGCAAAGTATGAAAAAAAGCATAGCCCCTCATCAAAAGACTTAGATATTTGTTAGCATGTCAGGTAACTGACCGAAGAGCAAGACATGGTTTTTGGGTTTATAATGCAGTCCCCAAACTCACCTCATCCCTTTGACTCCTCAATAGACCAACTCCAATTAGACTTTATCTTATACAGGTCTTGAAGAATTCAAACAACCTGAGGTAAATGAGTATGGCACCATAGGTATTCAAGCTTAAAGCCAACCACTTTTGTGATAGAGAGTTAGAAAATTCTAAGGAGAATACTGATGACTCTTTAACACAACAACCCAAGACTGTTACTGAAACTAGCTCAGTTATGTCTTCACTTAAGGTAGACAAAGATTACAGAAAAGTTTTCCATCTGCTAATCATGTTATGTGTAGGAGAACCTAAAAAAAGCTAGAAGAATACGTTTAGTCTCCCAATTTATTGAAGATTGGGTGTCAGAATGTAATTAAGGAAGTAAGATGAGAAAAGTTGAGCCTATGCCTAAAGGTAGAAAAAGAAAATTGCTACAGACCTACCTGCTACAAAGGAAAAAGTCATTTGTGTATGAAGGAGTTAAACCTGAAAAAACCAATTAAAAGATCAAGTAGTAGCAGAGGGAGGTGTACAGGTCACTAAGGGACCCTAGGGGGAACCAAGAAATTGGAATGGACAAAAATCTAATCAAATGGGATTTAAACTTTGTTTTTTAAGAACAAGGCAATTTTTTAAATGTGGGTAGTTTTTGATCACATTCAATACATTTGTCCTAATCTTCCAAACATAGGTTCCAGAGTAGTCCTTAATGAAGATCTAAAGAAAGACAAACACGGCCTAAAAAATTTTAATAATGCAAGGACTTTTCAAACTTGTTAGGTCTTATTATAACTGCACACGTTGCATAAACAAAAAACCAAGTTTCTTGTGCTAGACCAAAGACTAGATTTTCAAAATCAAGCACAGTCAACAGTATCAAGAAAGGCCCATTTTGACAAGATACAAACATAACAAAAAGGTTCTAATAATCAAAATATTAATAACAGGTAGACAAAACTGTTAATACTGTTAGTAGCCAAATGTTAAAACTAGTCAGGGCAAGGGGGATTTAATGCTTTAAGCCCTCTGCATGTTGGTTGTTGGAACCTATCAAACCCAATGGTGCATTACTAGTCTTTAACAAATATAATTACATTGATGCACAGAGGCAGAACACAAGTCAGTAATGGGCTCGGCTCCCTAAATAACAACTTCAAAAGTTTTTGTGTGCAGAGCAATTCACAGCTAAATGATAAAGGATTTGTGGATAGTGGATGCTCAAGGCACATGTCTGGAAACATAGCTCATCTTTCAGATTTCAAAGACTTTAATGGAGGTTATGTTACTTTTGGTGGAGGAGCAAATGGAGGAAGAATCACTGGAAAAGGTACAATTAAAACTGTACAGCAAGATACAATTGTATTTAGGAAGATGTATACTTTAGGTCAAAAGTTTGAAGTTCAACCTTTATTTAGTGTCTCACAAAAGTGTGACAAATAAGAACTATGTTCTTTTTACTTGACTTATATAAACTGAATGTCTTGTTCTATCTCCCAATTTTAAGTTGCCTGATGAAAGTCAGATACTTCTTAAAATTCCTAGACAGAATAACATGTACAGTTTTGATATGAAAAACATAGTTCCTAAAGATGGTTTAACTTGTCTAGTTGCAAAGGCTACATCTGAGGAATCAATGTTATTGCATAGGAGCTTGGTCATGTCCCAATTTCAAAATAATCAATAAACTTTACAAAAAGAAAAATCTTGTAAGAGATTTGGTGCCTTTAAAAAGATTTAAGAATGAATCAAACAGTTTGCAGTCTAAAGGCAAGCAACAAGAGTCTCTTTAAGACCAAGGCCCTATAGTCCCATTACAACCATTGTTCATGCTACACATGGATCCTTTTGGACCCAACTATGTTAGTAGTTTAATGCAGTAAAAATACGTAGCATGGTAGTTACGATGATTAATAGTAGATTTTCTTGGGTTTTCTTTTTAAGAACTAAGGATGAATACTAGTAAGATCCTAAAAAACTTTATCAAAGAATAGAAAAACCTAGTGGATAAGAAAGTTTAAAATAATCCAGAAGTGATAATCATGGGAACAGAATTTAAAAACCCTTGAATTGGATGAGTTCTGTAGAGAAAAAGGTATCAAAAAAGAAATAGTTAAGCAAGGACACCTCAGCAAAATGGTGGTAGCGTGAAAGAAAGAATAGGACTCTCATTGAGGCTGCTAGAACATATGTTTAAGCAGACTCTAGAGATAACCTACAACATTTTGGGCAGAAGTTGTTTCCACTGCATTGCTAAGTACAGAATAGTGTCCTTAATAGTCAGCCTACATAACAAGTAACTCCTCTTCTGAACTCTTTATGGTATTAAACCAGCTATGACTTCATGAAACCATTTGGATTCATGGTTACTATACTAATACCTTAGATAAGTTGGGCAAGTTTTGATGGAAAAAGTAATGAAGGTTTCTTTGTTGGGTAATTCCTTAATGTAGTAAAAGCTTTGTTAGGGTATACAACATTAGAACCAGAAAATGTACAGCAAAACTGTTGCATTTTTGGGTTCTTAGAGAATAAAACAATGATAGAAGAAATGGTCCAAAGTGATGTTTGATCTTGATATCCATAACAATCATGAAATTATGTTACCAGTGGTTGCAGGGACTGTTTTTCTAATTTGCTGCAGGTATAACAAGGAGTTTCTGAGTCCCAGCACATCTCTCTCAACAGATTTCAAGATTGTATTGTCATGCCAATTTGGAAGGATGCTTCATACTTAGAATGAACTTCCACTCAAATCTGTTGATACAATATAGAAAAAAAGTGGTGGATGCACACATAGCAAGATCAAGTTGGGACTCATGATAGATTGCAGTATTCAGGATAATGGTAACTGATGACAACAATTTAATACTAGCCAGTACCAGAAGATTAATACTGGTAGAAGAAGAAAGTAGTACTGTTGTTCTTGAAGGTAATACTAGCTACAGCCTGAAGACTTGATGGGACCAATTCCTACATCTGAAGACACACAAGTAAAGGATCAAGAAATTGAATTGGGGAATATTTCACCATCTATGCAGTTTCTCCACTCCTCATACAAGAATCACAAAGATCACCAATTGATCATGTGATTTGGTGATTTGCATCTTCTGTTCAAACAAGAAATGAGACAACTTTGTTACTCTGAACTAGGATTTTTTGGTGCCATTTTATGAAGGAAAGTCTCACACAGACCTACATACATGTTCTTTTTGCTTGTTTTTCTTATCTCAAGAAGAACCAAAGAGAGTTTCTAAAGCTCTTAGTGATCCTGCATGGGTAGAAGCAATGCAAGAGGAACTCCTACAGTTCAAACTACAAAATGTATGGGTTCTTGTAGACTTGCCTAAAGGTCATAGGGCTATTGGTACAAAGTGGGTCTACAGAAACAAGAAAGATGAAAGGGGAATTGTTGTCAGGAACAAAGCAAGACTTGTTGCCCAAGGACATACACAAGAAGAGGGTATTGACTATGATGAAGTTTTTGCTCCAGTGGCTAGAATTGAGGCCATAAGAATCTTTCTGGCTTATGCTTCTTATATGGGTTTTACAGTCTACCAAATGGATGTCAAAAGTGCTTTCCTATATGGTCAAATTGAAGAGGAGGTGTATGTATGTCAACCTCCAGGTTTTGAAGATCCTGACCATCCTGATAAAGTTTATAAAGTTGTGAAAGCACTATATGGACTTCATCAAGCACCCAGAGCTTGGTATGACACATTGGCCACTTATCTTTTGAGCAATGGATTTCAAAGAGGACAGATTGATCAAACTTTATTCATCAAAAGTCAAAAGGGGCATATACTGCTTGTTCAAATATATGTAGATGACATCATTTTTGGATCTACCAAGAAGGAGCTTTGTGATGAGTTTGAGAAGCTTATGAAGGATAAGTTTCAGATGAGTTCTATGGGAGAACTCACCTTCTTTTTGGGATTACAGGTCCAACAGAAGAAGAATGGCATTTTTATAAGTCAAGATAAATATGTCCATGAAATTTTGAGAAAGTTCAACTACTCAGATGTGAAGTCTGCCTCCACTCCCACAGATTTGGAAAAGCCCTTGGTTAAAGATGCAGATGCTGATGATGTTGATGAACATCTTTATAGATCTATGATTGGATCTTTGATGTATCTTACAACATCTAGACCAGATATCATGTTTGCAGTATGTGTATGTGCAAGGTTTCAGGTTCCCAAAAACTTCAATACTCTTAGCTATCAAAAAATCTTTAGATAGGACCTTAAAGTGCAAACCATCTCTAGGTCTTTGGTATTCCTAAGGATTCTCCAATTGGAGTTAATTGCTTTCACTGATAGTGGACCTTATCTGGAGCTACACTTGATAGAAGGTAAATCCAAACTGGAGGTTGTCAATTTTTAGGAAATAGGTTTAATTTCTTGGCAATGCAAAAAACCAACTGTATTGCCACTTCTACAACTGAAGCTGAAATATGTGGCAACAGCCTAGTGTTTGTGCTATGGACAGGTTTTACACTGTGATCCAAAACCAATTGGCTTGAAATTATAGGGAACAATTTTTTATGAACACAGTTTCTTTACAATGACAATACCAGTAAATCCTAATCCTGTATCATAGAAAATCCTGTTCAACACTCTAAAACAAAACATAAAAAGAGATTTAGGCATCACATTATAAGAGATTGTAATACTAAAAGAAGTTATATGCAAAATGGCAAAAATTAACACTAACTTAATGTAGCAGGAATCTTCTTACAAAGGTTTTTGATGCGGGTAGATTTTCAGTCTGGTTTCAAGTATTGGAATGCTCAATCCCTAAGGCCCAAATCTCTTGTTTGTTTTGTTGAGTTTGTTTAATGTTAGTACTGTTAGTTATTTGTCAACTAATACTGCTAGTTCTAATTAGTACTGCTAATTATATTTAAAACTGTTTGTTACAACTGTTACTTATAGTTAGTACTGCTGGTTATTTCTATGTATCTTTGTTAATCCTGTGAGTAACACTTAATACTGTTAAACAAGAAAAATGTTTGGATTATGTTTTTCTTGGTTTTAAGCTAACTTTTTCAGGATAAACAATGAAGTGTCAAATTGGTTACTCCATAATGTATTATTTGCGGGGAGGCAAAATATTAGTTGTTCTTGAAGTGTTGGTTGTGACACCACACCACAAATGGTCATCAGTTCACCATGTCTAATAGACATCAAGAATTGACTAGTCCAGAGCAAACGGCTACTGGTAAAGACTTCTCAAATCCGTTGATAGTTGATAGTTTACTCAAAACTATATGGTCATCAATGCACCATGTTTTTACAATGAAGCATTGGCTAGTCCAAAGCAAACGGCTATTGGTAAAGAGACTCTACAAATCCGTTTATAGTTGGTAGTTTACTCAAAACTATAAGGTTCCATTGCACCATGGCTTTTTTTTCTAAAGAAGCAATGGCTAGTCCAAAGCAAACGGCTATTGGTAAAGACTCCTCAAATCCGTTTATGGCTGGTAGTTTGCCAAAAACTACACTTATGTGTGAATTTGTAAGCTAAAACAAAAGAGAGAATTGGGTCGACGTCAAAAACATAAAGAGAGCGTGTGAAAAATAGACAGAGTGGAAAGTTGAAGATATCCAAAAGAATTGAGAGATGAAATTGAGCCTAAAAAACAAAAGAGAGACTGAGTGATGTTATTCCTTTTAGTCTAACAAACTCCTTTTGGAGTTTTGTATCTGCTTATGGGTGCGAAGTTAATACTGCTAGGCATAGTATTTTTTGTTTAGGAATTTAGTACTGCTAGGACCAAAGTTAAAACTGCTAGGATGACCGTTAGTACTGTTATTTTGTGCATAACATTTTTTTCATTTATTAATATGAGCCGTTGAGATATCCCGCCAAATACCTATGGAATAGGGGTTTGACCAATTGGACTTTCATGCATCTACTATATATTAAAATAATTTATTCACGATAACTTCAAATTTCTTAATATTGGTCAACTAATATCTCTATGTTCTCTCTATTAAATTGCAATTAACTTTCTCCAGCCTTCATACTTACATACACGATCATATCCCACTCTATTACTCATAGTTATTACTCATGGCAAGTTTGGATTTTTGTGACAAGCACAACATGGTAGCATTTCTGGAAAAATCTATAGGAAGTGCAGGGTTTCATCAGATCATAGATTTCATCACTCGAAGTCACATTTGCTATGCACTTACTAAGAAGCCAGAGGTGTGTGTATCCTTTATAAAACAATTATGGAGGTCTCTGAGGCTTCACTGATGGTAATAAAATCGACGACAAGATTAATGCTACTATTGAATTGGGACACTTCACTTTTTCTTATCACTCGACGGGAGGTTCTTTACGGTTGACATCGATCACGTTTGGGGTGAACAAGATGGAAATTACCTCTATTCCAACTACAGAGATCTTTGAGCAATTGGCGCTTATGGGATATCATACTGACTCAGATAAGTTAACCTTTCAAAAAGGTGCATTTTCACCTCAATGGAGGTTTCTTATTCATAATATTCTTCATTGCTTAAGCCCAAAGAAGACTGCTTGGGAGCAGTTTAGTAGTAATATTGCAGCTGCTATCATATGTTTAGCCACCAATAGAAAGTTTAATTTTTTCCTCTAGGATATCTTTGACACATTTGTCTAACATAACTAGTCCCCATAAGTTTTTTTTTGATGTACCCTAGGTTTATACAACTATGCCTAGACATGCAGAGGCACAAGCTTCAACAACACACAAGATTATATTCTGTTCCATCTCTCAGTATGAAAGTGTTTAGTAATATGAAGAGGTCTACCAAGGGATTTTCAGGTCAGGAGGTTGCTCTATTTCCCACTATGTTAGATGATACTGAACCCTCACCTTCACCTTCACCTTCACCTTTACCTACCCCTGCTCATACACAACCATCACCTACTCAACCATCACCTACTTCAACCGCTTACCTTACTCAACCATCACCAACTCCAAAACCCTCACCTACTCACCTCACCACACAACCATCACAACACAAACTATAACAGAAAACCATCTTCCTACAAAAACCCATGACTTCACCTCCCCCATGCTGTTTCACTACATAGAATTTGATGAGGGTAGTTTGAAAATCAAGAATGATGAATTTATTACAACACATTCTACAGGATTGGAGTTTTGGGAGCAGGACTTGATGAAGACATAGAAAACCTATAATCTGCTTATACTAAGTCATTATTCTTCAAGGGTCATAAAGCCAAGAGTATCAACAGATAAAGATTGGAAAGCAAGGAGACGAAGCAAGGGTTGTTCCTTTCAGATGATTAATCTTTTTGGAAGATGATTCTTCCAAACATGGGGAGGAAGTTATCTGAATGAAGAAGGATCAAAAAAGCAAGATACTGACACAGAGCTATTCATTCAAGAAGGACTTAACTGAATTCATCAAAATCAAGAGGGCAGTGAGAAAGCAAGTGAATGAAGTTAGTACTTGCTGTATGCAAAGAAGATACTGCTAATGAAGAAGATTCCAATAGTTAGTAGTACTACCTAGGCAGAGGTGATAATAGTATCTGCTAAGAAGAACTGTTACCTATGTTAAAAAAGAGGTGCAGAGAAAAATCAAACAATGATAAGGTAAAGCCCATAATGTTCTGTAGAAGAGCCCAAAAGAAATCAAAGAAGGAATCTTTAACAAGACAGATTAAGTTATCTAAAGCACTCACCTGAAGAGCAAATGAATGAGGAACTACAAAGATCTTCAAACAAATTGCTAGAGAAAAAGAAATTGCAAGGTGCAGGGGATGAAGAAAAAGGAAAAGAGCCTATGGATGAAGCAAAAACCGACAAAGAAGATTGACTTTAAAATGATCCTTCAGTCATTAGATATCATTCTCGTAAAAACGAAGCCCAAAGACAATGCCCAAGCTAAAGAAATATGATCAAAATATTAAAGAACAACCAAGTGGAATTACAAGATCAGTGACTTCAAGGGTATGTCTTACAATGACATTAGGCCAATCTTTGAAAAGATTTGAGATTTTAATCAAAATATTGAGCCAATAGATACAGAGCATGGAAGTGGAAAGCAAAAGTCTCCTCAAAAATCTCTTGAGAAGTCTCCTAAAGAAATGAAGTCTGCTGAAAAGATGGAAGAAGATGATGTGGTTAAAGAACCTGGAGCAAAGAGAAAGAAGTCCATTCCTAGAAAAAACACAAGGAAGAGACAAAGGATGGAGGAAGATGCTGAGAAGGAGACTCAAAGGACTTTTAGACATCAAACCAAGATAAGAGTGTTCCAATAGAGGTTTAGTCTATAATCTACAAAGGTACCGATTGAGGATTGGAAGACATGTGTTTTTGAACAAGACTTTTCAAGTAACATCAAGTGTTCAGAGGAGGATGGAAGTATCAAAGAATTACAGAAAGTCTTGAGTGAGATGCTTGAAGACTTTGATAGACAGGATGTAAGAGGAATTGTACAGGCTTATCAAGGAAAAATATAGTGCTTCAAGTCTTGAAGGGTTTGGATTTATGCTTTGGGTAGGAACTATATGTTTCTATTTAGTCTGATGAAGCAAGATGAGATCTGGAAAGTCAAGCATGAATACAACTTGAATAGCTGGATATTATGTTGACTTTTTGTGGTATACATCATTTTGTTGATTGAGATTTGGGTTAGCAATTTCATATGTTGGACAGAGAATAAAAATCCTTTGAGGGCCAAGAGAATGACATTCCAAGATGCCTGAAAAAGAAATTAGAAGTGATCATGATAGTTCCATGGCAATTGAACATTCTAAGGTTTATAAGATCACAAGTGCAGAAGTGAAAGATGTTTGAAAGAATCATCAGCAGAGAAGAGAGCAAAGAAGATGTTTATTATCATAAAAACTTAATGATTTGAGAGGACAAACAAAATTTTAAGGGGAGATTGTTTGGGAATAAATCTTTAATGAACTTAATACTAACTGCCACTACAGTACTAATGGAGTTAGTACTGCCAGTACAAACTTAGTACTGCCAGTATTAGTTACTACTGCTAGACAAAAGAGTTAATACTGCTGATAGTCAAAGCTGCTGAGCTGAAGATAAGAATGCATGGAGAGTATTCGGATGTTTAGTTTTGAATTGTAACTGATCCTAAAAGATAGGCAGATCTATTGTAAAGGACTCTTTGAATCTATAAAAAGGTTATCCAAAGTGCATTGTAAACCAAGAACACTTATTAGAGATCATTATCAAGACTAGAAAATACATAGAGAGAAAATTTGTAATACTTCAAGGTTGGGTAACCACATACTTCAAGAGTACTCTATTAATTTAATAATATTGAAGCAGATAGGTTTTTGTGTTTTTCTTGCTGTTTTTGATCATTACTGTTCCATTAATAAACTTCTCTAGAGTATCAAAGTGTAGATTCCGCATACACTTTGGTATACATACAAAGTCTCAATCTTTGTTATTTTGGATTCTTCCAAGGTAACAAACTCTTTACTTTATAAAGAATCGATCAAGGCGTGGGATCAACAAGATTCGTACTGACAATGGTACTGAATTCAAAAACACATCTCTTAAAGCTCATTATGAAAAGTTAGACATCATGTAACAATTTTCAATCCGCGTCGAACGGAATAATAACCTGAGATGAAACAAAGACCTCAGCAAAAATGAGTAGTTGAAAGACGAATGGTACTTAGATGAGGCCTTGCTCGCACAATGCTTATCTTTTCTTGGTTACCGAATTCCCTTTGGGCTGAACAGTGGCTAACTACAACTTGTTTTTACTCAAAATCGGATCAAACATCCATAACACGCACAACAAAACACTTATTAGTTTTATGCGTTCAAAAAACGAATATTGCAAATTTACAATGTGTTTTTGGCTTATTGTGTTAATCCACAAATGACCCAGAGATGATCTTGGAAAAATTAAACCAAAAAGCAGACCGGTTGGGGTGTGGTATTGGTTAATCAGAAACATCAACAGGCTTTCAAATTTATAACCGACGAACCAAAATGATAATAGAGACTATTCATGTCAAGTTTGACGAGCTCACATCGATGGCTTTTGAACACGACTGTTTAGAACCCGAACTTTAATGATTCAACATACATAATTCCACAGCAAACCAATGACTACTCCATCCAATGAAGATATTGGCATAATTTGTTCGGTCTAATGTTGACAGAATATTATGAAGCAGAAGTCATACTTTTGATACACCTATCTATTTCCGCTGCACAACCGACTCAAGTTCATGAAGACTTCAATCACCTTCCACATCTTCAATCATTGTTGACAACGCATGAGGTGCTCCTCCTATGCACTAAAAACATCCGACAGAACAAACTTCTCTAATCACTTCGACCACGGCTAATGAATTTATTCAAGCAGACACTACATGATTTTGATGGAAAGCATAGTTTGTGTTATCCATATAAATCCTCCAAGTTATAAAGGAAATTAAGTCATATCTACAACGTCATCTAGAACCCAATCAAAGTGTGCAGAAATTCTACCCAAGTACAACCCTCAACTCACTTTGGACAAAAGATCATCCTCTAGAACCAAGTTATTGGTGACCCATTCCAAACCTGTCATGAACTCGCCACGGTTACACACAGTTTTTTATTTTTGTTTTGAGGTATGCATGTTATTCTTTAATAAACCGTCAGTAACAATTGAACCAAAGAATATAAAATGAAGCTATGGCAGATCACAGTTGGATTAAGTCTAGAATTGGCAAGATGAGTTGAATCCAATTTGGAGAGACTTCATGTTTGGGAACTCGTTCCACGACACAGAAGAAAAGAATAATATTGCCTCTCAAATTTGGCTTTGGAAGAATAAGTGTGATGCTGACAATATAGTGGTTCAGAAACAAAACTCGTCCTTATGGCTAAATGATATAAGCAGGAAGAAGGCATTGATATTGAAGATTCATTTGCTCCTGTTTAGCTCGTCTTGAGGCTGTCGGATGTTCATGTGCTTTATAGCTACTCATAAGAATATCATTATATTTACAAATGGATGTTCAAAATCGGCTTTTCTCAATGGTCCTTGAAAGAAGAAGTCTAATGTCCAGCCAACCTGAAGGTTTAATTGATCCAGAATTTCCAGATTACTCTACAGGTTGAAAAAAGTCTCTAAAACGGTCCTTAAGCAAAGCACCTCGTCATCGGATTATGACAATGTTCTTCTTTTCTAAATGGAACATGGGTTTCACTAAAGGGTATTATGACTTCCTACTTTGTTTCATACGACGTCACGGGGAGAATATCATTACTTGTTCAAAGTATATGTTGATGACATTATTTTTGGATCTACAAATCCAGATTTTTCAAAACGTTTTGCAAATCTAATAAAAAATAATTTTGAAATGTCAATGATGGGTGAACTAAAGTTCTTTCTTGGACTTCAAGTTCATCAATCTCCCCGTGACATATTCCGATCCCAGTCATCACAATAACGCCAATTAATTTGTTAAAGAAACACATGGTCTGGATAAGTGTGTCTCCATGAGTAAACCTATGACAACTGAAAGGCTGGATGCTGATTTACAAGGCACTCCTACTGATCAAACGACTTATCGTCGTATGATAAGAGGGCTTATGTACCTAACAACCAGTCGACCAGACATTGCTTTTGCTACTTTTTATGTGCTCGTTATCAAGCACGTCCTACGGTCAAACACCTCAAAGAGGTAAAACGGATCTTTCGGTACCTAAGACAGTCCTATAACATGGGCCTATGGTATTCGAAGGATTCTGGATTTGAACTAATTGCCTATTCAGATGCGGACCATGCAGGATGTAAAGATGATTGTAAAAGCACATCAGGAGGATTGCAATTTCTAGGTGGAAAGCTCGTGAGTTGGAGTTCAAAGAAACAAGATTGTACTGTAAGTCTACTGTGCCTGAGGCTAGAATATGTTTCCTTGTCTGCATGCTGTGCACAAGTAATCTAGATGCGTACACAACTCTTAGACTATGGATACAAATACAATCGGATTCCGATGTACTGTGATTCCAAGAGTGCCATTGCAATTTCATGCAATCCGGTCCAACATTCTAAGACTAAGCACATTGACATCCGGTATCATTTTATTAAAGAACATGTTGAGAAGGGTACTGTGGAAATTTACTTTGTCGGGACAGAATACCAACTTGCGGATCTATTTAACGAAGGCGCTTCCAAAAGAAACGCTTTGAGATATCTAGTTCATACGCAATTTGTATGAGATTGTATGACTCCAACTCAGTTGAAAGCCTGACCAAAGTTATCTTCTTGAAAAGTTCATACATAAAAAACATGTAAATAAATTTTTCAAAAACAAAAGAAAAAATTTGACATATTTTTATAAAAAAAACATAATTTAATAAGATCACATGATTAGATTCATGATTCCAAGTTTTTATAAAAAAGCTTTCAAATTGAAAATACGGAATCATGATCTAAGGGGGAGTTCTTAAAATTTTCCATTCACAAACATCATTTTGGGAATAAAATAAAAACAATGATCTCTCATAAAGACTGAATTTGAAAAACGTTACAGTTTGAAGGGGGAGTTTTTATTTAAGCATTTTCATTTTCGGACTAAGTACTTTACATGATTTCATTTAAAGGGAGAGTTTTTTGACAAAAATTCATTATTGAAGGGGGAGTTTGTGAAAAATTGAAAACAAATCGAAAATGATAATCACAGGGGCTAAATGTGTCAATTTTCAAAAAAAATTCGGTGGCTATAAAAGGAGAAAAAATTTTCATTTTATTTTTTTCTAATTACCGAATCCTTTGATCGAGTTTGAGAAGAAAATCAACGTAAGTCTTTTTGAGTTCATTACAACGATTTTCTAACCACTTTTCCTTGTTCTCAAACGTAAGTTGGTGAGAATATTCAACCAGTTAATTGATGATTATATTATTATCGAGTTTAAACCTGTAATATGTAAAGATTACCGAGTTTATGTGTCATCGAGTTTTTATCAATAATTACACATCAAGGTTGATAATATGCATAGATTCAGTAAAAATACGTGATGAATATCCTATACATGATTAACCATTAGTTTAAATTAAAATTCGGGCATGTGTATAGGATTACGAGTTGATGTTTATCGAGTTTAATTGACTATCAGGTAGTAATTCGAGAATGATAAATAAAGGATTGTTTTGGATTTTCATAATGTCAAAAAGCATCAATGTTTGTGAAACTCATAATAGTCAAAAAATCAAACTCAAAAACGAAAAAGGTCAAAAAAGTCAAAATTCAGTAATACTAAAAAGTCAAAAATTCAGTGGAAGTAATGTACGTTAGTGAAATGTGAAGGTTGTGTTTGGAGAAAGAAATAATGTTTGATGAACCATGCTATGATGTATTTTAATGCTTAAATGCCTTTAGGGAATAACAAGATCAGTTTCTCAAGCGTGGTGAATAATTTTGAAAAAGAAATCAATTTTTTATGAATTCTGAGCTATGGGTCATATATATCTATTCGTAATTGTTTAAGTGGACTAAGTCATGTCCGGTTTAGGCCGTTTTCTGCAATGAACAGAATGATGAGTGGGTGACTTAGTGTCCATTCAATTATTAAATTAAATATGTTTATCTTCATTGTTTAGGATTCATGACAAAAAGTGAAAGAAAAAAGTTTTTATGACTTGAATCTGTTAATCCAAATCTCAATTGTTTAAGTGGACTAAGTCATGTCCGGCTTCGGCCGTTTTCTGCAATGAACAGAATGAGGAGAGAGTGACTTAGTGTCCATTCAGTTGAGGGTTTGAGATTACCTGATTCTATGTTATCATTATAAAGAAAGTTTTTGTCAAAAGATTTCTGGAAAAAGTTCTCAAAATCTGTTATTGTGTCAAAATGAACTCTTTCACAAAACAAATTTTAAGAAGTTGATGAATTCACTTTAATTTATTCATTAAAAGAGTCTTGATTAAAATCAAAAGAGAAATCTTCATCATTCTTGAAAGGAGAATCATTTCACAAGAAGAATTTCTGGTGAGGATATTCTAAAAACAGAAAGAGAGAGCTAAACCATAAACGCGAAAAAGCAGACAAAAGTGTGTTCAAAAAAGAATTTGCCAGAAACAAAACAAAATGGATAAATCAAAAGAAAAAGCCGGATGACATTTGCAGAAAAAGCAAGAACGACAGCACATGGGAAAGCAACGATTCAAAAATATGTTCAAAAAGAATTGCCAGAACATATAAAACAGACAGAGTGGAAAAAGAAAAAAAGGTCAAATGAATTACTAGTTATCTAATATCTCAATTGTATTCATTCAGTAATCATCATGGTACAACAACAACATGCAGCTGATGTTCATCCAGATGAACTATGTCCTCCAAACAAAAGAGAAAGATCTTATAGGGATGCTAACAAGAAGGTTGAACTGGGAAATCATATGCAATGTCCACCGGAAAACAAAATTCTGACGAACATCATCAAGAATCATCTATTATGATTCAGCATTGCAGATTCTTCATCCGTACCATGGATTTATATGGCACAGTTCTGGCATACTTTGAAGGAAGACAGATCAAAGTATAGGCTCAAGTTTATGCTTGACAAGAAGAACTTAACCTTACACTAAGACTTCTGAAAACAATCTTTTTAATCTTCACAGCAACTGACAACAATCATAATTCATTCGTACCAACACCATCATTTTTTGAAATGGTTCCATTCTACAAACAAGTATTAGGATTTACAATGGAGTTGAAGACACCATCAAGTTTTCCAGACAAAACCGTCTTTGCAGCCATAAGGTCAAACGTAAGCAAGATATCTCTAAAATGTCTTTGCAACAACACGTGTCAGTAGATGGGATCAACCGCCATTACAGATAATGCAAATGTTGTATTGCTTTGTCAACAACATTCATGTGGATTATGCGGAGTTACTATGGGAAGGAAAATACTAATCGTATCATCTTGTCGCTTCATCATCCAACATCTTTGATTCCATAATCAAATTCCAAAGATCATTGTCAGATCACTACAGTGACTATCTTTCTGACATCTCAAATACGTGCTCGAGACATGTACAAACAACTTGGCAGAGATGATGATATCATGAAGAATATTTTTAACTCAGGAAGACTGGTATGTGCTTAAATACACATACCTTTTACCTTTAAAAACGAGCTAAAATAACCAAAAACGGACTTAAAATGCCAAATATATGCTTGTTTTGCTAATTGTATTGTGCAGGAACGGATAACCAAGAAAAGGACGAAAAACAAAGCCAAAACGACAAAACTGGACTCGGAATGGAAAAGACTGTGAAAGACAAAGCCAAATCGAAGCCAGAAAGTCAATCAAGTCAAAAAGTCAACAGAAAAGTCAACTGGTCAAAGTCAAAGTCAACCCAAGTCAACCCCAAGGTCGAACTCAAAGAAATATAAGTTTAGGAACTGAAATTGTCAATCCCTAAACTTATATATAAAGAAGAAAAGAGGAAAAGAAAAGAGAAGGGCCATTTTGCAATTTGCTCAAAGTAACAAGTAGGGGGGCAAAACTGCCAACCCCCCTAACTTGTACACCACAAGGACGAAATTTGCAAAGAGTTATATAACTCTTGGGGACTTGTTTTGCCAAGTCCCCAAAGTTATATAACCACAGGGACCATGAATGCAATGAAAGATATAACTTTGAGGGACCATTTTAGCCAAAGAGTGAAACTTTCACTCTGTTAACAGCCTCAAACAGCTTTTCCCGCGTGTTTTTCCCTCTCAAACACACTCACGGGTGTTTACACCCGTTTTTACCCCATGAATCTTCACCACCACCTTGGATATTCATTTTCCCCCTCCTCCACTACCTTTCCCAGCCACAAAGTTGCCAACTTGGCAATCCCACACCCCCCAAGACCAAATTCGACGACTTGGATTGATTTTAAAGATTGAAGGGCCAAGATGAGAGCTTTAAACCTCTCACACAACAAACACACCTGTGTTTATGTGTCTACAAACAAGCACAACAAAGAGAAAGAAGAAAGAAGACCTAGTGTAGATTTTCGGCTATAAATAAGCCTTGTAAGCCATTGTGGCAAATATTCAGTTTTCATTCCAAGTTTTTTTATGTTAATGTCCTTTATGCAATTGAAATTTTCAGTTTTAATGAAAATTTAAGTCATTTTTACTCAATAAGCTCTCAATAAGCTCATTAGAGCTTATTCTTGCCAATAAGCTCTAATTTAGCTCATAACTTGTTATAAGCCCTTTCATATTGTTTTAATTTGAATTAAGCTCATAAATGTCCTCTTGAGTGCAATTTGGAAGCCATTTGAAGTAATAAGCTCCCAAGAGCTTATTGAGCTTATTGCTCAGGTTTAGAGGCTAAGGAGCCATTAGGACAGGTTTTTAGGCCACTCACTCAGAAAGAGTGGCCTTGGTTCTAAAACTTCAAAAATCCAAGGTCTAATCTCTAAATTCTTACTTAGCTTAATTTTTAGCTTAAACCTTTAGCTTATTTGCTTTTAGTCTTTGTAAACACATTAGTTTAAGTTGTTATTTGACTGTTGTAAGTTTTTATTGCATAATTTTGTGTCACATTAGCTTTTTCTCAAAAACTGTCATAAGTGTAGTATAAGCTAGTAGAGAAACTAGCTTATTTTCCTTAATAAGCTAGTATTTTTAGTTTTAAAATAGCTTAAATAGGTTAAAACTAGCAGAAGTAGATAAAAGGTTTTTAAAGTTTTAGTTTAAAAATGGATTCTAAAACCATTTTGGTTTGACAGTTTTGAGATAAAGGGGTGTTTGGCACAGGACCAAAACGGGTCAAAAGGGGTTTTGGCATGGGTTGAGGTCACTTAGTCAGTTTAAACACAGGATTTAAGCTACTTTAAAGATGTTTTTAAAATATTTTTAGTTGAAAAATTGTTTTTCAAAGGTATACAACCCTTTTTTTGAAACTGTGTGTTTTGAGAAAACACCAAGTGCTTATTTAATTAAGCATTTGGATTTTGAGTTAAGGTCTCAAAAAGGGTGTGCATTTTGTGTGTGTTAAAGAGCTGTCAAACAACCTTGGTTCTTTTGACTTTACAAGTCAAAAAACCACCAAGCCTTTTGGTGGCAGTTTTAAAAAGCCCAAAAGACCTTTTTCACCTATCAAATTCAGCAAGTAAATCCTTTTTTTTAAGCTCAAAACTTGTTGCACAAGTCCATAAGCTAGTAGACTTTAGCTGTTTTCAGTTAACTTTTCAATTTGAGCTTATTTGACAGCTTTTAATAAGCTGTCAAATAAGCTACTCAAGTTAAGCTTAAATCTCCCCTGGTGCAAAGGGGAGATTTTAAGCCCCTTTTTCTTTGTCTTATTGTGTTATTAAGCCCAATCTCTTGGCTTATTTTAAGAGCTTATAAGCTCTTGTATAAGCTTGTTAAGTTTCAGACCTTATTTAGCTTGTTAGTTGGCTTATTTTTAAGCCCAAACCTTGCTTTTGACTGTTGTTACATGACTTAGGTCTAGGGACTGCTTATTTTTCTTCTTGGCTTATTCAGCTTATTTCATAAGCTCAATTGTGTCCCTTTCAGCTTATTTTGTTTGTATAATAAGCTGTGTTAAGCTTATTCCCATTTCCTTGTGCTTTATGAGCTTTTCAAGCCCATATTTACACCAACAGTACTAACCTCCAAGTTAGTACTGTTGTGGGTTTTAAGCCACTTCTTGGCTTATTGAGCTCACCCCATTGCTTATATTTGATCCCTTTTTGCTTATTAAGGTGGAGTAGTTAGTTGTAAGAGCTTATTTGCCATTTTCATAGCTTATTTTGTGTTGAAAATAGAGCCTTTTAGCTGTTAAGCTTTATTTTTAGTTTCTGTCATAATAAGCTCTTCACAGCTTATTTAGGTTTTAGCACTTAGTTTTTTTTAAGCTCATTTAGATTAGTTTTACGGGGGGTGGGGGGGGGGGCGGGGGGGGGGTGAGGGGGGGGGGGTGGGGAGGGGCGGGGGGGGGGCGGGGGGGGGGGGGGTGGGGGGGGGGGGGGGGGGGGGGGGGGGTGGGTGGGGGGGGGGGTGGGGTGGGGGGAGGGGGGGGTGGGGGTTTGGTGTGGGGTGGGGGGGGGGGGGGTTGGGGGGGGGGTGGGGGGGGGGGTGGGGGGGGGGGGTGGGGTGGGGGGGGGGGAGAGTGGGGGGGTGGGGGGGGGGGGGGGGGGGTGGGTGGGGGGGGGGGGGGGGGGGGGGGGGGGTGGGGGGGTGGGGGGGGGGGGG
>BQNB010000490.1:0-12182 GCA_026074375.1 Tanacetum coccineum | reverse complement strand
CAGTTTTTGTCTGTTTTTGGTCATTTAAGCTCGTTTTTAGAGGTAAAAGATATGTGTAATTAAGCACTTATCAAATTATTCAGAGTTAAAATGTGTGTAGGTCCCACAAAATCGCAACCACCGTCTATTACAAACATTGAAAGACAATTGTTTCAAACCAAAGACATTGTTTTTAAACATAACACAAGACATTGTTTTTGAAAGACAGAAACACATAAGTAGTCTTTCTATAAAATTCATCACACGCACGACACCGCCACGTCATCATTGCCTTCAGCCTTGGTTACCTGGGATAAAACATGTTTAAAACGTCAACAACAAAGTTGAGTGAAATTCATAGAGTTTAAAAATAATCAATAAGTAAAAACCTTGGAACACATGATTAGTTCTCAGGAAAACAAAGCAACAAATGCAATGTGTAACAGTTTCTTTTCTTTCACATAATAAGCTCATGACACCGAACGTTAACAAGACATATGGCATTTCATATGTTAAAGTGACCCAAACAAGGTATTATTGTCATATACCTACTAATTTCTAAGTACAAAATGTCCGTTGACAGGGTGTTCACCAATGGATTCAGACCCCGGACAGGGTTGTCAAACCCAATAGATCTATTTAATGCATTAACGTTCACCTCACAAGGCAATTAACGGTTCATGAAATAAGGGACTTCGACAATAGCTACTTATGCGGAAACAATCTCATAATCGGGTCCAGCATACCATAAAATCATATGTGTTCAATTTATAAAACAAACATGTATTCCCCCTCGTGGGTTAATAAACAAATCAAAAGATTTAAGAAAAAGCGAGGCTAATGAGCTCACCGTAGCAAAAGTACCAATCAAACTCAACTCATATGCTAGCATACACTTCACGTCTCAACCGCGACCCTATAGTAAATTCTTGACGGTTTGGGTGGTTTATGTGAGGCCGTTCCGTGTGGTGTAAGAACAAGGAGAAGACAAAAAAATTTAAATATGCAAAGTGTGGAAGTATCATTCCTTTAGATAAGAAGCAAGTTATTGGCATTTTGACACAAATGATCCCATCTTTCCATATTAGTCCTCTATTTTTAGTACAAATGTTTTATTTCGTATATTATAGTCCGACCAATAGGCTCGGGTCACACAACATCCATAAACTTTTTTTATTCCGTCCCACTAATTATAGTTTTAAAACATTTATTAACATGTTAAATCACGTAAACCTCGATTCTTGACACGCTTTTTACAAAAACACGAGAAAAAGCCATAAAACACAAAAATAAAATAATCATGCTATCAGAGCAACATATAAATATTTCTAACTTTCTCAGACGCTAAAAACAAATAGAAACTCATTCACGGCTTGTAATTTCCCATTAAATGGAAACTTTCACTCAAACCGACTAAAACATATTAACTATATCCAACTATATAGTAAAATAATTATCATGGCTCAGGTATATAATGTTCACCTGAACTCCGGGTTGTTCATTCTCCCCACCTTTATGGAAGCGCCGACGCCGGTGCTCGGCTTATTTATTTCGTTCTTCCTCGTCATCGTTACTCGTAAAGAGATGAGGTACTTATTCTTAAATCTGATCCTCACATTCCCAAGTAAATTTTAGTACCTCTTTACAAATTCCAACTAACTTTTATGATGGTTATCCGACTTTTGCTTAATTCGCTTAACTTCTCGATCAGACAATTTCACTGGCTCTTCTAATAAAGTTCAGCAACTTATTTTATCAACCAGTCGAATCTCGTCAAGCGGGATAATAAGATTTTTATCCGCTAAACACTTCTTGAGATTAGATACATGAAAAGTACTATGAACCCCTTTCAACTCTTCAGGTAACTCCAACGTATAAGCCACAGGACCAACTCTAGCTAGAATCCTGAATGGCCTAATGTAACGTGGACTCAACTTTCCTCACTTCCCAAAATGAATAACGCCCTTCCAAGGCGATACCTTGAGCAATACCATATCCCTGACTTTAAATTCCAACAGCTTAAATCTTCTATCCGCATAGCTTTTCTGGCGACTATACGGGCAGCCAATAAGCGTTCTGATTTGAACAATTCTTTTCCGTTCGTTTCCCGTATCAATTTTGGACCTGTGAGTTGGCTATCTCCAACCTTACTCCAACAGACAGGCGATCTACATTTCTGTCCATACAAAGCCTCAAATGGCGCGGCCTTAATACTTGCGTGATAACTATTATTGTAAGAGAACTCGACCAATGGCAGATGGCGATCCCAACTACTTCCAAAGTCAATCACACAGGCACGCAACATATCTTCAAGCATTTGTATAGTCCTCTCGCTTTGACCATCCGTTTGAGGGTGGTATACGGTAACTCTATGTCCAAATTCAAATTCCCGTCCCTAATTGCCTATTCTGAAGTGATCCTCCAGAATCTAGGACGTACAATGGATATCTCTATCCGAAATGATTGATATAGGAACACCATGTCCTACCACAACTTCCTTTAGGTAGAGTTGCGTGAGCTTCTACATGCTATCCAGTTTCTTCATCGGTAGGAAATAAGCTGATTTGGTCAGTCGATCGACAATGACCCAAATCGAATCATATCACTCAGCGTCCTCCGTAAGTCCAGAAAACGAAATCCATAGTTGATCCTTGTCCCATTTCCACACAACATCCTAGGTTTGTTTTGAAGTAGTCCCAAACGGTCTTAGATGCTCGGCTTTAACATTCCGCAAAAACAAGTCAGACACTTACTGACATATGTGGGCGTGATCCATACCTCAATATTTTGGCCACCAATATAACTCTTTAGATCTTGATAACATCTATCAGATCCATGTGAATAGAATACTTGGACTTATGCACTCGTAGCATATTTGGCCACTAATTTATAAACTTCTTTGATCTAGATTTCCCAAAACAACGCGTTCCAGTCGGGGGAAAAACTCGAATATTTGCTAATCCAATCTCCCTAAATTCTCACAATTATACGTTCTTTTTTTTCATCGCTATTTCTGAGCGCAAGGAATCGCCTCTCAGGCAGGTCAGAGTGAATCGTCATCACTAAAGCTCGAACATCAATGGCTTAATCCTTCCCTCCTACTTAAGAGCTACCAGCCACAACATTTCCTTTTCCTGGATGATAGCGAATCTCACAATCATAATCACTTAACAACTCAATCCAGCGACGTTGTCTCATGTTAAGCTCTTTCTGATTCAAAATATATTTTAGGCTCTTTGTGATCGGGTGAAACCACACAAAGATCTTTTCCTTACAGAATAATGCTCTCATAATCAAGAGCAAAAACAACGGCTCCCAACTCCAAATCATGAGTAGTGTAATTCTCTTCATGAGGTTTCAATTGACGCGAAGCATACACTATAACCTTTTCTCTCTGCATCAAGACAGCTCCAAACCTTTAATAACTGCATCAAATACACACAAAATCTCCCATTCCCTCCCTCTGGCATTGCTAAGAAAGGTGCACTACACAACTTCAGCTTCACGCAACTGGAATGCTTCGTCACTTCCTTAGCCCCACTTTGCGTATTTCTTTATATTTTTGATGTCAACTTAGTAAGTAAAGCGTAGAAATCAGAGAAAAACCCTTAATAAACCTTCGATAGTAACCAGCCAATCCTAAAAATTGTCTCACTTCAGTTGGCGTCGTCGGTGCAGCCCAATTCCTAATGGCTTCGATCTTTGCAGGATCAACATGAACACCATTACGATCAATCATGTGACCAAGGAATTGTATCGAATCCAACCAAAAGTCACACTTAGAAACTATGGCATACAATATCTCCTCCATTAGCAACTTCGCCCTCCAAAATAATCTTCAAATGCTTTTCCGTAGCTCTCTTTGATCCCTTTGGAATAAACCAAAATATCATCGATGAGCACTATGACGAACTTATCAAGATATGGCTTACATACTCGATTCATCAAGTCCATGAATACAGCAAGGCGCAATTGGATCAATCCACACGCATTACTTGAAACTCCAAGAGACCATGAACCATACACCGAGTTCTAAATGCAGTAATTGGAATGTCCTCTCTTAATACAAGCTGATGATAACCTGATCGCAGATCGAATCTTTAGAATACACGCTCGAACCTTGATTTGGTCAAATAAATCGTCTGATTCTCGGGAGAGGATAATGATTTCTTGACAGTCAACATTGTTCAATCGTGGTAATCAATACACATTCGAAAAGATCCATCTTTCTTTTTCACAAACAACACCGGTGCTCCCCACGATGATAAACTCCGAGCGAATTAAATCCCTTTCTCTAACAGCTCTTGCAGTTGCCCAAGATAACTCTTTCATCTCTAAAGGTGCCAAACATATGGGGCATGTGCAACAGTGCAGCCCCCGGTACCAAATCTGAATCGAAATTCCACTAGCCATCGGCATGGAAGTCCCGACAAATCATCAGGAAACACCTCAGGAAAGTCCACGAAATACGGCACTCCTCTAATTGTCTTCTTTCTTTGATTTCTTCTCAAGTCACATGTGCAACAACAAATGACAACTCTTCGTTCAAATATACATACGCGGCTTTAATAACAAGATAATGACCTTTAGTCGGAACAACCTTTTGTCACACTCGACTAATAAACGCTTGTTTCTGTTAAGGTAGATGAACAACCTATTCACACACAAACGATAAATGGCATGTGCTCGACAAGCCAATCCATGCCATTTAATAACGACAAACGTACCAAGCTCAATCAGTATGAGATCAATTTCCAAAAGATGTTTCACTAAATTCAAAGAACCAAACCTTTTAAAACAAGTTCGTACTAAACTAACCTTCCATCAGACTAATTCTACCTCGTAACAGGTATATATTTAAAACCGGATCGATAATCAATGCAAAGCACTAAATCCCCTAGTGTTCAACACAAACACTATCGGAACCCGAATCAAATAAAAATCTGATGCATTTAGCGGTTATTGAGTAAAAAAAAAAACGTACCCGTAACCCACATCAACCTTGCGGCTCAGCGTCTTAATCGCATATTCTCGGGCACGAGCTTCCCACCAACTTTCCACTTGCTTGACTTTCTTTTGGGCATCGTTTCCTCGATGAACCTTGCCCTCAACACACAATCATAACAAGTCCAAATGGCTGATCGTTAACACCAGTGCAACACTCTTTTCCTTGCAAAACCTTGCCTTGAGCCCAAACCTTTTCTACACTTGTGGCACTTGATCGTACATTGACCAACATGGCGAGTAAAACAACGTTCACACACAGTAAGTGATCCAAAAACAACCTTTACCTCATTCGGTAAGCAGTAGTCAATAACTCACACGCGTTCCCCTGCTTTTTGTTATTATGCGGAAGATTGGCGTGAGTATCCTTTTGGTTGCCTCATTAAGCCACTCACTACTGTTCCCAACTATGAAGTTCTCCCACTTCCGCTATTTCCTTCCAAAAATCCTTCATTCCTAGCTTGCAACTTTTGTTCCATCAACTTATGTGCCATACGCACAGCTTCATTCAAATTGGTAGGCTTAGAAGAAGTAACTTCACCCTTGATGTTATTAGACAATCCTCGGATGTAAGCATCAAATTTTCACACTTTCTGGCTCAACCATTCTTGGACACATCAAAGCTAACTCATTAAATCTTTGAGTATAAGCCACCATGTTATACTCCTTGACCTTCAGGTTCCACAACTCGTTTTCCATTCTGTGCAGTTCTTCAGCAAGACAAAACTCTGGTGTCATCAATTTCTTCATCTCAGTCCACCCCATTTGGTATAACACAACATATAGTCCCCATAATTGGCGACCTTTAAGATTTTCTACCAAGTCAAGTGCAAGGTCATCGCAGTGTAAGCAGGCAGCAACATAACTTTCTTATCTTTCGCACACTCGCTTATCCCAAAAGTCATCTCCGTTTTCTCAAACCATCTCCTAAGCTCAACAGCTCATTTGGTACTAAAAATTATCAGGGTTACACTTCATGAATCCAGCAAAAGTGCATTCTCGAACAACAGGTGCGGTAACTTGACCCCAGTAGTTTTGTCCAGATCCACCAGCATTATTTCTTTCTAGCATTTCGCAAGCTTTTCTTAAGCCCACTCAACAGCGATAGCGGCAATCGACACTTTTCCTTAAACATGGGACGGGCGAGAGGCGAGATAGCAGCTTAAGTCCCAAAGGTGCAGACTTTGGAGGCATAATTTCTGTCACGACACACAGAAAAACAACTTGATAAGCTTCATAACATGATATACTCATAACATGATACAAAGACAAATCAATCACAACCACAGTCACACAACATCAAGTAGTAATCAAAAGATAGTCATTCATTATTCATCACAAAAGAGTTAATACATAGTTGCATTGTTTCATGAAATGATACAAATCATTACAACCAATAGCATTAAGTCTACTAACTGGGGATTCAGTATTATGAATACATAATAGAAGGAACTACAAATTTGAAAATGAGTTGAGGGCTAACTAACTAAGAATCACGAGGAGATCCCGCTGGCTCAATGAAGGACCTCTCTATCTCTTCAAACGTACTTGGAAACATCAATGGCTTCCCTTGGCCTTTCTTCAGACATAAATCCCACTACGAACCATTTCTCGATAGAAATCATGAGCTCGAAATCTAGCATAATAGAGATCTCTTTCGACTCGTTCATTCTGCATGCGTAGAAGTGTGTTCTCCAAGTTCGCTTTTCTAAATCTCTCTTTAATTTCTTACACTCGGCTCTTTCTTCAGCGTTAACAAATCCCTCAACGTGATTTTCTAGAGCGGTCATTCTTTCTTCCATCTTGTCAACACAACGCACTTCATTACCCAGATCCGAGATTAACTTACCATAGTGCTTGTCTTTTGCTTTTCCTTTCTTCTCGACCAACGTATGTGCAGTCTCACGAATGCATCACTCGTTTGAGTAGAGAGAAGCAACTCGACCAAAAGGATATTTTTAAGTCCCTCCTCATGAAACAAGTAACGAAACTAACACCATCCTCAGAGAAAGTAGCAGTAGGACACTCACCTTTCTCATAAACACTAACAGGACAATCGCATCTTCGACTCAACCATTTCCTCAGACTCAACACATCTTTCGAATCTTAGAATCAGAACTATGGTTGAGCGGGTTAAGAGGATCCGTCTCTTCATAAGGAAACGTCAACTCCGGCTCATTCTTATCTTCTCTAATGTCTACTTCATATCTTCTTCTCTTCCTCGAATTCTTCTTCTGGTTCCTCATCTTCTCGCTACTAAGACAGTGCTCAGACTAGCAGGGAACAAACATCGGGAGGAATTACGTTTGCCAATGATAATCTAGAAAATATCATATAATACTTATTCAATAGTGTTCCAATAAAATACAAATTATCCAAAATAACAGTTCGCATAAGTTCGCAACAACAGAAAATTTTATAAATTTGTAGCATTCTCGTTCAATATATATTCTCGGGGTCGTTTAACCCCTTAAATCGCGCATTTATACCTAAAATAGGTACTTAATCGTTCCTTTTTAGGTATTTAGCATTTGGAAGACATTTGGAAGAATTACACGTGACTTGGGCTCATTTGGAGAAGAAACAGACAACACTACAGACCTACACCAACATCACTCAAGATAATGTTCTCAGCAGCTGGAGACGGCGTCACCAATACAACTTAACGCCGTCACAACAAAGACCAAGACGGTGTCACTGGATCTCACGACGGCGTCAGAGTAAACGACCTAACCCATTATCTAGAATACTCTCTCTCATGACGATGTCACGACTAAAACGCGACGCTGTCACAACGATTTTCCTATATATACAAACCCGAATTTAGGGTTTTGGGGGTGTAACCTTAGAATAAAAAGAGGGTACGAACCCTAGTTTGTTTAGAAGCTGTTAGGGATGATTTTAGGGCCTAAAAACCCTATTGTACTTCCTCCAACTCATGTTTTAATCAAGTAAGGTTTACTTAATCATTCAATATGTCTATGTATATTTTGATTCATCTATGTTCTTGCTTTATTAACATGCTAGGCTAAGCCTCCTATTGTGTTTATTTATGCTTGTATGAAACCTAAAATGTAGATCTTAGTGGTATTGCTTCTTGTGATGGATGTGCATGTTAGGTCTTATAAAACCAGCTTTTGTCTGCATCGCTGTTGATATGTCTAGGAAAACATGATTGTATAGAAAGGATACCATTGGGTAACAGTCTTCATACTACCTTACTTGTGCGTTGCTCTAGCGAAATACTAAGTAGACAGCAGGTTTGTGTAATTCGTTCATGACTTAGGAAATAGTTACACAGATCATCACAAGGGTGACAAAGAAACAACACTAGGAGAAGCAATCTAGGGAGTAATACATGATTAAATAAACATAGTCGTTTATCTTATTGTTATCACTAGTAGCGTAGAATTTATATTTAGTTTAATAGCTAAAACCAAACCACCTCTCAAATATATGATTTATTTGCTTTCCATAAAACATAAAAACACAAAAATACTCTTCTTTCAACCTTTAGAATTCTGTTAAACCGTGATCAAGCCTTCCCAACCTATTCCTTGAGTGAACGATAACAACCCCTTGAGTCTTGCCTATACTACTACTACAACGATTTGGTGCTCTGCCTAGGGAGTTGTAAAACTTCGTGTAGAAGTCCTATGACGACCGCATCATAGATTAAGTTGTGTTTTGTTGTTGACGTTTATCGGGAGCATCAACAGTATTTACAGCGGAAGACTTTGACACAACTGGAGTAGTTCCATTGAGTAGTTTATCGAACATCAGACTAAATAGCAAATCCAGCTCATTTGACATTGTTACTGTCTTAGCTGCTTGAGGAACATTTTCTTGACTTTGGGGACCGGGACTTAAACTGTCTTATTTAAGTGCCATTGTTAGACACTGTGGAACGGGGTCAGAATTGACGTGATCTGACGCCATGCTTATCATTTCTACTGTAGGAACTTCTTTGACATTGAGGAGCGAGGATTGAACCGTTGTATTCAAACGTCATCTCTATTTCATCATTTGTGAATCTACTATGACATTGGTTTCTGAGATATCAGCTTTTTTAGCAACCATACTCTAAGATTTTCCTACTTGACATTAAATGAAGTACCTACACTGATATCAATTATTTGTTTCTGCTGACCAGTGAGTGATGTACCTACACTTAAATCCAAAGTTTGTTTGCATTCACAAATTTTAAAGATATGTACTTTGGAACCATGTGTGGATTCACTGTCAGCCTTGCTTTTGCAAGAAGTGAATATCTTTCCCGTAGGAACCCACTTAAGACCAATAGTATTGAGAATTCTACCCGTTGGTTTCCACCTAAGATCAGATCTAGGTGACGACATTTTCTCATACACAACGGAAGACTTATTAGGAGAAAACCTATGTCCTGTAAAGATCTGCCTACCAGGTTCTTAAGTATGACTCTTCTGTTCTACGGGTTTGTTACTCTTTCTAGTCTTATAGGATTTAACCTTACATGAATTCACTTCCTTTAGGAGTTTTGTTATACATGCATCATGATTTGCATTAAAGACACACTTATAACATGTAGAACAAACAAAGTGTTTGGAGTCAGAAAAAAGACTAGAATTCCTAGAGTGATCTACTAGTGGCACAACATTTGATGTTACCCAACTAATCTGTGATGCAGGAAAACTCCTAGTTGTTTGATTGTTGCTCCTAGGTTTTTGTTTACTACCATTAGTAGTGTTTTGTAGCCTAGTAGAATGAATCACACTAGATTTTGAATTCCTATCTTTTTCTTGTGTCATTTTCTTAGCTTCTTCTAGATAGTGATTATGAACCATGTCATTTGAACTAAATCTTGGCATGTTCTTAGAACTATTCCTAGATGAGCTAGATGCAATCATATGATTAAGTTTTGCAAAAGAAGATTCTTTTTCCCTTAGGCAAATAATGTTGAGTGACTGGTTTTGACGAATCTTTTTCCACATCAACTTGGGATGCAAACCGTGGTTTTGAAATTTTAGGTCTTTCAGATTTAAACGCACTTAGTTGTCTAACAACTGATTGGTTTCTGAACGGTTGTAAAACCGGTTTCCCCAAGACTGATGTTTTTACAAACTTAGTATCTACACTATTTCCTTTTAACTTTCTTAATTTATTTTTCAAAGCAGCAATTGCAAAAACCTTTTCTTGAATATGAGCTTTTAAATCAGCATTATTAGCAAGTAAAGAAGTTGTCTGTTCTATAGTCTTAGATCTCGTTATTTTAATAGAATCATACAAATCTTTGTAATGCTTTTTCAAAGTCTCATTTTCCTTAAGTAATGTAGCCACACTATGTTTCAATTCGATGTTGATTGTTTCAAAAGCATCAATTTCCGTTTTCATTTTGGCTTTATTACTTGCTTCATTCAAAATTTGACCATGTTGCCCCGATTTTATAGAATGATTTTGATATTTAAGTTCAAGAGCAATACAATGTGCTTCCATTCTTGAAAAATCTTTTTGAAATTGGGCAACGATCTTTTTAAGAAGAATATTTTCAGACTCGAGAGATTGGTTTGAAAATTCAATTGTCTTGTTATCAACTAATGAATCACGCATACGACTTTTAACTTGACATTCTTTAGTATACTGATCAACCTCTCCTTCATTATTGAATTCAGGTTGCTTAGTATGTTGTTGTCCTATAGCAAAGATATTATATTCAGCAGTCGATTGTACCTCAGTTCATTGGCTCTTCGTCATATACGGGTCTGATATTTGCATCATCAGCATCTGTATCATTCCCTGACCTGCTGCTTTCAACTTGCACTTCTAATTCTGTATCACTGCTTTCTATGACAACCAAACTAACATCCAATGTTTTACCGATGTCGACCTTTCCCTCTTGAATAGTGGCTGGTGGATATCTTGAAGTAATGGCGGACCTGAAGAGTTCCATAGCTTTGTTGAGCCTTCCAAGTGGATCTTCGGTCGGAAGAAATGATGGTACATTTTCTTCTTGCATCAGTTGCATTTCTCTCTCTTGTGAAGTTGAATTCGAAGATTCCATTGAATTTCGATGTGTGAAATGATATTAAGGGTCTTAAGTATATAAAGTGATAGATCGAACAGTGATAAAGGACAATTGTGTTAAGAGTTGTTGTTATCGGTGATTAAGATTGTTATTTCACGTGATTTTACAGATCTTCATTAAAATCGGGAAATCCAAGTATTTCACGGGATTTTACAAAGTAAGACAAACCGTAAAAAATAAAATCTTTTTCTGATAAATGTAATATTTCACTTGGAATATGTCAATGTAATGTTTCACTTGGAATATGTCAATGTAATGTTTCACTTAGAATATGTCAATGTAATGTTTCTCTTGCATACATATTTCGCTTGACATATTTCGCTTGACCTAAGAAAAATTAAGCAGAGTTTTGTTTCCTAGAAATGACATATTTCGCTTGAACTCAACCTGTCATATTTTGCTTGCATACATATTTTGCTTACATATTTTTCATGCAAATATATTTCGCTAGCTTCAAACCTGCATATTTCAGTTGCTTCAAAAACGTACTTTTTTCAAAAAATCAACAAAAACACACCCTTTTTGATGTTTTACTTGATTTTTCTTGTACAACTTATTATCTTAGGTCTAGATCTTGTTTAAAAACATAAACTTTAACACTTTTAAACACAAAAATCCGGGCTTTGATTTTCAAAATGACAAACCAAAAAGTACAAAAAACGATCAAAACAAGGTAAGAAACGCACACAAAACTCACGATATCACCTCTTGGCACAGTAAATCAACTGTTAGGCTATCATTTCATCACCACAAAACACAAAATTAAAAGGAAAAATCTTAAAGAGAGAAAAAACTAGAGAGAGAAACAAAAGAAAGAAAATGGTGACTTCTATTAAGAGAAATGAGAAGCAACACCCTCCTAACATGATAGGAGGGTTGTATTTATACTACAAAGAGTATGGACTCCTTCTTGGGTCGTTTGGGCCTTTAATGGACTAAACTAATGGGCTTTAGCCCGACACCTAGGCCCAATTATCTTAAATGAATTCATGTAAATTATGTTTTTCTTATACAAGGCTCGGGAATAATAATCACCATCACTTTACATAAAACACGGCTAACAATCTCCCCCTAAGGGGTGGTCATTGAATTGTGGATCACTTCTTGTGACGTCTTGAGTCTTGGAGCCTTGTATTCT